>ML826269.1:40036-51680 GCA_009831015.1 Picea engelmannii
CCCTAGCTAATTTACTAACCCTAACCCTAGAGGTGACGTCCTAGCCTTTGGAACTCTTGCTTACACTAAAATTTGCGGCTAGGTCTCCTCTTGGCAGCCATAAAGGTCTTGAATATTGTCTTTGGTTAAAATTGCAAAACGTTTCCTTTTGGCTTCTCTAACCAATCTGATTTAAGGCTGATGTCATAGTTGCAGCAGAAACATTATAGGTGACGTCACATTGCTTTGATCTCTTGTTTGGCTTGAGACGTTGTGACAATTATCACCTCTTTTGATAGACCTTGAGTCACTAATTACATTTGTAAGCCTATTAAAGAAAATGTTCCACTCATTGTCTTCAAGTTGACCTATTAATTAATATTGACGTCACATCTATAGCAGCAACAATATTGATGACGCAGCAACATTATTTATTGTGAGCAGATTTATGATACGAATTGCATTAGTGATATAATACAAGGACTTATTGTGTACATTGAATGCTCATATCTCTTATGTATTTATTGAAGAATTGATACAAGTCATTTGTCTTTGTTTTAGTAATCATTGAGTTCGTCAAAAATTACATTTGATCATTGCTCATATATATGTGAAAGATAGTCAGTAATATTTGAAGTACTAACCACTGCAGCACGTACTTTTAGTTTATTTGTCTTGTCTCGCAAACAAGTGCCATCCAGTGGAATATCTACTTCTTGACTATCTTTCTTGGCAGTAATCTATGAAGGGAAACTATCATCCTGATCCATTATCCCTTTAGCCTTCTCATAAACCCATATTACTAGGGACGTCTCCCTTGGACTAGCCATCCTAAATAGAAAGAGCTCCCCATCGAGGTGACAGTGGGTGGGGAAGCTCCTGTTACGCCAGTTTGAAGCCTTGACTCAAGCTAACTTAAACCCTTCCTACAAACTGTGCGATAACAGGTCCACGCAAACACATCAGTGAATTCCTTTAATAACTCAGTATATTCCGCCCTCTATTCATTGGTCAGGCTACTTGATAATTTGACAAACTTGGGCTCCTCCTGTGTGCCAATGTTACACTCAACTGTGTCAACACCTTCGCTTGAAACCTTACCCTTTACCACCACATCATTCCCATCGAACAATCTTTCTAAAGGGACTAGTCCCCTGGGAATGTGATTGCTAGGCAGCTGAATAATCTGGTGATTAGAAATTTTATTTATAATCTGGCTGATCCTGGCTATCAAAATTCCCTTCTTTCTTTCTTGACCTGAGATTATATCTGTTAGGAGTGTTGCTGGATTTTTCCCCTCCACTCAACTCATTGATTTGAGTGTTGATAAGGGATTCTTCATATGCTGATTGAGTCAAATGAGGGAACGAGGAAGTGTCCTCAATGCAGTGGATCTCAGGGTCGAGTTCATCCACCCCCTCCCCTTCCTCATGAGAAACTAGGTTGTTCTGGAGAGGGGTTTGAATCCTTTGATCATCCCTATCTCTGCTCCTTTGTTCCCTTGGGAAATCCTATGGCACATTGTTATCAGGATTCCTGAAACCTCTGCTATCTGTATTTTGGGGACTTTTGTAGATGGGCTTCCCTTCTAATTCCCACCTTTCCATCTTGGCAGAAAGTGATTTTAGCACTCTAGTTGTCTCATCTGTCTGAAGGGGCAGGAGGGAGGAACTGGATGGGGAAGCTTCATGCCTCTGTCTGGATGTGTTTCTATCAGTAGTGTTCCTGAGTCGGTCAATGACCAATATGTTAGATTCTACCTCCACGGCTGCATCCTGCATGTGGGCCAGAGTAGTGGCTCTTCTTTCCCTCAATAAGAGACAAAAATCGGGATCAAAGGCACTAGCATAAGTGATCTTTGCAGAGGATTCACAGGGTTTTATTGATCTGGAAATAGAAGGCTGACTTGTTATGCTATGCAAGCACCCCCTACTTCAATAAATTAAACCTTACAGGACCTTGCTTCATGTGTTCAAATTTGCAAGATAGTTTATGTGTTAAGTTCATGCTTCTTCTTGTCAATGTATATGTGTGAGGAAATGTTCTTTAAAAGATTAATTATGTGCTATAAACCAATACACAACAATATAAATTGCAACAAATAACACAACAAACTCACAACAATAGCAAGATGATAAAGGAGTTCACCCCTCTCTGGGCTACATCTCCTTGAGCCTCCTTCAATGGACTTGGCTCTTTGGGATTAGTTTGTCAAATGTTCTTTTACAAGCTGCTTCTCAACTCCAATGGATTTTTAGACTGTACCATTGGGTTCAGAATACACAAAAACCCCAAAAATGACTATTAAAACTCTGAAAATGGATCTTGTCTCATCCAGTAATGACCTCTTCTACATGTGGCCTCCAAGCTTCTCTGAGCTTATCTGTGGCAAAAACACCTATAAAAGTCCTCCAATGGATCTGAAACCTATCCCAATGTGTTCAGAGCATAATAATTAGTCAAAAATGACTATTCAGTCTCAGAAAATAGATATGTGCTCATTAGAGCAATGCCTCAAACAATGAGGGCTTCAAGCTTCCTGGAGCTTCCTCAAACTTCAATGGTTAAAAACCTGCAAAAGAAGTCTTCAAATGCCCGTGAAAGCAGTGCCAATGGACTCAGAACGTCCAAAAACCCCTAGCTTGGCTTTTTCGGCACCTCATTTGGCCAAAAACTCCAAAAGTTAGGCCTCCTGCAATTTTTCCCCTTCAAGCTTCAGTCTCTGGTTCGCCATTTCGCACCTGTGTGTGAATGAATCTAGCCTTTGGGCGTTTTCCGTGCCTAAACTCAGCACACGCGTGCCTTCCGAAATTGGTGCTAAATTGTCGCACCGTTAGCGAAACTAAGGCCCCCGAGAACAGAGGTGTTGGGCGTATGGGGGACCATATGGCCACGTTCCCCGCGCATAAAGGGCTAAGTTTCCACGCGTGTATATAAGTTTGAGAAGTGTCCGGAACAAAGGTTTGTGTGACCGTTTTAAAACCCAAAACAAAACCGCGCGCAAAATTCAATGGTGGTCATATGTGGCATGCAATATAACCATGTGTTAAATAACTCAAAACAAATCCCGCGCAAATATATTACCACCTGTCATATGGTAAGTAATGGAATCGTTGGTTAATTAAAATGCCCCCCGCACGCAATGGTTATAAGCATATGTAGTGGTGCGCGCCCTGGTCATATGTTTCAACACATAAAACCATGTGGTAAAATGGTATGCCATTACAATTCGCGTGCTTCGTTCCAATGGTTATATGGGGTATGAATGGAACCATGGGTCGGGGCTAAGCCCCGGCCCGCCCCCCTTTCAAATAATACAAATGCACCAAATTAAATCTATATGCGCGGACATATATGACAAGAAACACTTGGCGAACTAATGGTTATTGGAGGTTGGCGAAGGCTTTGTAGAGTGGGGGGGAGGTCCGGGGGTCGAACCCCGTGGCCTCCATATAATTTTAATAAACCACACAAACACAAATAGTCAATAAATGGGTGCCATGTGGCAGCCCTTCATTGGGCCACGTGGCACCTTTCCATTCGCCTAAAATATGCCACGTGTCACCATATTAGTCGTTCAGCTGTCTGCCTATGAATGCCTGCCATGTCACCAATTTCCAAGTCACCGTACGGTCGCCACGTCAGCATGTACGGATGCTCAGTCAGCTTGTACGGACTGTACGGACAGGTACAGTCAGCATCAAATTTTTTGCCTGTTTGGCTCGACGAACAGATCGTGATATCTTCTCCATACGGACTCCGTTTGCGAAAGTAAATATACCACCGGAATCAGGAAGACGAGATGGACGCAATGACACCATTTTCATCGCATTCCGAGCACTTTGAAAATTGAGCAAATTTTTGACCCCTGGTCCAGATTTTGGTCATTTATCTTAGCAGGGATTTTATTGTACCTTTTATTGAATCTCTTGGAGAAGTCAAATTCAAACTCTCCTTCTTTTCTCTTTAAAGACCCAATCTCTGTCATGTAATACATAAAGTCTTTTTTATCTCCCCGTTGTCTCAAAAAGGCATTATCCAAAGCTTCGATCCCATCAATAGATCTAGGAGGCAGGGCCTTAAACCATTTTCTAGCCTCGCCTTGAATACTATGGATGAGAATCCTCATCCACATGTCTGCATGCATGATAACATTATCATCTATAAAACTGTAAAAGGCTTCTAGGTGTTCTTATGTAGTTATGTCCCCCTCGCCTGTAAAATTTGGTAGCTGCTTGAGGTAACCATTTGCTGGGAGGGCATTGAGAGGCTGGGGTAGCACAAGGGGAGCATACCTAGTGGCTATAATAGCCTCCATTCTGGTCATAGGGGGATTTTCTCCTGCCATAGGAATATTATGTGGAGAAGAACTCGGAGGAGAAGGAGCTCGAAAACGAGATACTAGGGATGAACTCCTAAGTGGAATGGGAAACAACAGGGGATTTAGGGAGAAGGCTAATGGGCTTAAGCCAATAGATGCTTCTCTTTGTGCAGAATCAATAACAGTAACAAGAGGAGGAGTGGTAAAGCTAGGAGTGGGGAAATCTCCTGTGGTCCTAGGTCTACGCCAAGGTACACCTTCAGGGGAGAGGGGAGTGACAAGGGTTTCTTCCTCCAATCCCAGACCAGGGGGGGAGAACTCAACATGAACACTCCCAAAATTCAGGAAATGGGAAACTTCAGAAAAAGGTCTGCTAAGAAATTGAGGATGAGACAATGGAGTTCCTACAAAAGGAGATGGTGGATTACCTGATTCGGCGGCGAAAGCTTCTGCTTCAGAGGCCTTTCTTTTTATGAGAACCACCTCCGGATCAGTTTCAGCTGTAGCTAGAGGCAATTGTGGATGGGACCGCGCGTGTCTGCCTTTGAAATCCACAATTAACATGGCAGGTTTGCCACAGTGGAGTCATCACGATGGAGTCACTAGGTGCATAGTAGCAATCTTCAAAGGTTCTGATACCTGATGCACCTTCAGAATCAGAGGCTCAATGTCGTTCAATCTCGGGGAAAATTTTCAACTTCGTCCCCGACAACGACGCCATAAATGTTAGCATCAGAAGTCACTCCTGGATTGCAGCAGGAGCAAAGCCCGATGCCCATCAATTTATGTCATGATTTGTTTATACAAAGGGGTGATCGAATGGAAGTTAACTCAAAACAATGTTGTTCTAACTCTGAAACTAGGCCAGGCATGCATGGGCACGTGAGGTCTTAGATAAACTTCAGACAGTGAGTTGTAGTAAGGGTGAGTAGGCAGAAGACTTGTATAAGAGAACTGCAAAGGTTTGTCATAAACATTAGATTTCTAACAGACTGTAGAAGAAAACATCTAAACGCAATATCTTCTTACGTTTAAACGCAGAAAACCGAAGAATACAACAATGCAACAATAAATCTTTTACCGCAACATAATTGCAATAATTCATGTGAATCTGTCAATCATGAACTCCCTCGGTATGAGATGAAAACTAGATGGGGTAAGAAAACTATCTGTCATTAAACAAGAAATCTTACATGCAGATGCATAACCAGAGAACTAGAGTGTCTGTTAAAACTTTACAATCAGGAGCTTCGCTCTACCATCGATTCCCTCAAAAATATCAAAACAAAGTATATATACTCCTAAACATTTTCCCATCAGAGGCCTCCTAGACTTTCGGGATGAGGTGTCCCTTCAATCAAATCTGGCCTGCACTCCTTTGTCATACGCCACCTTAATTCTGCATGGCTCACACCAGGGGGTAGCTGAGCCCCTTAAGTGTTGAATTAGCATGCGCAGGCTTCCCTGGTGAGTCAAGGACTCAGCATGGCTTTTGTGGAAAGAATTAGTACAGGGGACCATCTCGGGCAGAATTCCCACCGGGACATCCATACCTTGCAATTAATGAGTGAGGTGAGGTTTCAACCACCCTCTCTCTTCTTCATTTACTCTGAGCGGGTATCAGAGTTGAGATCAAGTTGAACTGGTACCTGGAGAACACGGTGATCCCTTCTGTAGCTATACCCGGCGTTTCGTCCCTTTGCGCAACTCTTACTATCACCTCCAAGCGACTTCGGGCTGTGACATTGTGCCTATCTTTAAAGGCGCTTTCGGCGTTCGCGGTTTGTGGATAGGAAGGAGCAGATCTTTCCTTTTCGAAGTTGCGATGGGCGAAATGCCGAGAGGGCCTAATGGGTGCCACAAACCCCTCTCTGATCTGACGGTCCTGAACTAATTCGACAATACTGTTGGCCCCGGTCTGGGACATCTTTGATGCTTCGCATCTTGGGGATATGAAAGAGTTGCTCCTTGCGCTTCGAATTCGCGATGGGTGAAAAGGTAGAGGGCCTAATCGCGCACCACGTGCCTCTCCAGGATGAATGACTAAGATCGCTCTCGGCTCTTCGAGACCTGTCTTGCCAAATGATAAACCTAAGCACCCCTCCTCTAGGCTTGCTCCTTTGTGACCATGTGCCAAAACCATGGGCCCAATTCTAGGTGCTTTCGGCACTTCGGGGTTCGGGGTTCCGAGATGTGAGAAGATGATGGACTTTTACCCTTTGAACTCTCGAATGCCGATATGCCGACATGTTTAGATATTGCGCCACATGTCACTGGATCGGACGACCCAGATTTTGTCTTGAAATATAGGTGCTTTCTCTGACACTATACCTCGGGTAACTTGGTATCCCCGAGATCCTGGTGACCATCGATCAACTTCATAGATGGGTCTCGGCTGCTTGACAACAAACTTCGCTCGCTCGCTTGACTTGTACCCTGAAAGAGATTCTTTCATGCTGCGCTTGGGCGTTTCTCATGCAACCTGTGGACCTGGGTACTTTTGTTCCCGATGACAAAAGTTTTTGTTAACAGTAGCCATTGATTGTCGGGATCCTTCCGTGCTTGGATCCACATTGCATGCCTAGTTGCTTTGAAGTTGGCTATGCCCTGATATTGTGCAACCATTTCTGGTGTAACCTGCTAAGTGTTGGTGATGCTCTTCTGTAGGTTCTTATGATATCCTTCGAATGTGGATGCATTCACCTTTCTGTTCTTGGGGTCTGAAGCACACCCCAACGATAAGCATCGCACTGCATGGCAAGGATTGGGTCTTGTGGAAAATAATGAATACTTAGTTTCCTTCCATCCGGTCAAGGCGATCGAGATGAGTAGCCATGAATAGTGAAATTCTATCCCCAGATCCTGCGTGTCCTTGCAGTTTTCTAGAAACAGATTCAACAAATACAAGGCCCAGCTGAGTGTGGTGCCCTCCAAACACTGAGCTGCAGCTGCGACAACCCCGACAAAGACTTCCTCCTTATGACATTTTCTGAGTAAATTGCATGCCATAATTTTTGTGGCCATTCTTGTTAGTGTGTCACTAATACAATTGATTATGATCTTATCCCTTTGGTGTTGAGCTTCATCAAAGTATTTCGTTGTACAATCCTAGACCTTTTGGGCTATGAGGTCTGCGTCATCCTATGTGATTGTGTATTCTAGTAGCATTCTGTGCGCCTTAGCTTTCTTGCACACACCGCCTATTTTTATGACTGACCTCTTGGTTTGGCGTTGCTCCTATTGAGTAGCACTTGATGTGGTTCACTGTGTTGTCTCAGTCTGTTTCCCCTAATCCTACGACGCCTAGGTGTTATTCTTCTTCCTCACTTGGGTGCCTTTCTTGGACCCAACCCCTTTCTTATATTTGTGCCTATGTCTCACCTGTCCTTGGCTTCTTGGGCATCTCTATCTCTTCTGCTGTTGTCTGTTCCTGCCCTTCCTTCACTTCTATATCTGCGAGCATCTCTTGATTCAAGATTGGAATCCTCCAGTCCTCGTTCCAATCCTTGATGGCCATCTCTATGTCCTCCTTGATGCAGTAGTGCAATTGTAGCCATTGATTGTCGGGATCCTTCCATGCCTGGATCCACATTGCATGCCTAGTTGCTTTGAAGTTGGCTATGCCCTGATACTATGTGACCATTTCTGGTGTAACCCGCTAAGTGTTGGTGTAACACCCTGTTTCCCCTAGCTTGTAAATATAACTGGATTGGCCAAGAACTATGACAAACTCATAAATGTGAATATGTGATGTAAATGGACCTTGAGGAAAAGGTCAATGAATGTGAATAACATTTTGAATTTATTGCAGGACTACTGAGATGGGATGTGCAGAAAAAGAGACCACGATGGCGGTGGAAGGCACTTGGAAAGGTGGCATTAACTTCCACCGAGAATTAATACCGTATTTGGACTCCACTGGCTCGGAGAACCAAAAGCAGCTCACTGGCCTTGAATTTAATGCCTTGCAGGCTGGCAGGTTGATGGCTTAATGAGGGATGGGGAGGTGAACCGCCTATCCGTAGAGCCATCATGACTGACCAGCGTGAGGGAAATCACGCCACACACAATCTCGCAAGAGAATAAAGCGTGGGGTGGAAGTGATTGGGGGCGGACGCGAGGGGAGAACTCTGGAAATATGCAGAGTGAGTGATAACAGAGAGGAAGGATTGCAACCTTCGCTCCTGGTCACTGGCAAACAGAGACGCAGTCTCACAGCATCGTGGTCTCATCTCGGGGGTGGCTAGTGGTAAATCCGCTGGGAGTTGCTAAGCCTACGGTTGAGTGTAAAAAAGAACCCCTCTCAGCAATTGCTTGACCCCTGGTGTTATCTCTGATAAGTGTTTTGCCTCTGGCATCTTGAAATATATATATATGCTTATTCTGATAATTATGCTCATAAGTTGTGGAGCTGTGAATGATTTCATTATAAGAATGACTGTATGGTGTTTTGATCAATACTAGTAGTTGTATATTTATATGGAAAGACTACGTATGGTTTATGTCCTCATGCATTCGTTATTTGGGTGTGTACTGTTCCCATTCAGACTTCACGCCTGGCTCTCGGGAGGACGACATCCTTATATACCTCAGGTTGAACCCTGAGTAACTCTCCCCATAGAATTACCTTCCTTGAGAAGCCCATCAAGAACCGGGAAGGCGGTTGTGAAGGCGTAAGGCCTTAGTAACCTTGCATAAGGAGGAATGATCCTCTTGAAAATCGAGATGACAACATAAGGATGAAGTAACGAATCGATGGATGAGATCCCATCGGGAGATCTGTGGTCACTCACGATCGTCATATCAGAGGAAGAAGCTGGAGTGTTAAGTTCTTTAACCCCGATAGGTATTAATCGACGGACGAGATTTCATCGGGAAAACTGTGGTCACTCTTGACCATTAGATTTGGTAAGAGGAAGCTGGAAAGTTAAATACCTTATCCCTGATAGGTGTTGATCGATGGATGAGATTCCGTCGGGAAATCTGCAGATACACCCGACCGTTGGATTGGTAGGAGAAGGTAAGGTGTTAAAATGCCTTACCCCTTTGTTTTCTGTGTCTTCGTGGGCAGTGAGGAATTTGGGATCGTAGATCTCCAAGGTCCATCAGAGTATCTGGACTGTGGATCTTTTCCACATCCAAGGAGTTGTGGAAGAATGCATGGGTAGGAACTGATCTGAGCCGTCAGATCTCGGCCGAAAAACCCGATAGCCATTGGATCTATCCAGAGTTATCCGAGGGTTAAAAACCCCCGTGAATCGGGACTTTCCATGGTGGAAATCCCGAGATGGATCTGGGCCGTCTGGTTGACGAAGGCCACATGTTGTAAGATCTCCCACTTCAGGAAATTGGAAGTCGCGGAATCAGGATTCCTGTTGACAAGAGTTCGGGATTTTCCATGGTGAAAACCCTAGGATAGATCTGAGCCGTCCGATTGACGAAGGCCATGTGTCAAGAGATTTCCCATTTCGGGAAATTGGGAATCGCATGATCAGGATTTCTGTTGACAAGGGATCGAGACTTTCCATGGTGGAAACCCTAGAGCAGCTGTGGATCGTCTGATTTAAGGAAGTGACGTGTCGAGAGATTACCCGTATCGGAAAATCGGGAATCGGGGATTTGGGAGTCCTGTTGACAAACAGTCGGGCTCTCGCCTTGATAAATCCCGACGGAAGAGAGGTTGTGGTCATATGGGAAGAGGTCATATTGACCAATGCTTAACCCAAGGGGCTAATCACCGATTGAGGCTCGTTCAACACTTCGACGTTTCAACATTCGGGATACCGAAGGGCATGTTCCCCTGTGCTATCAAACCCCGAAGTCTAGACTTATAAACCTCAAGATGTTGTTAGGTGATTAGGCTCTGATGAACAGGCGGGATTCCTTCGGGGAATCTCAGGGGCTGTAACAATCGTCCGATGAGAGGAAGAGATGCCAGCTTTACGCTGGGGTGCGAATGCACATTATGGTAAGAAGTGAGCATATCTGGATGGCCAGAGTCCACCCACCCAGATCTACGGCTGAGGATTCATTCCGGAGCCCCCTTGCCATTCTACCTTTAATGGGGGGGGTCTAGAATTGGACACGCAACTCTCAAACGGTCGAGATTCATTCATCATGATCAACGATGCTCAGGTGGATTCCGGACCCCCTTTCCATTCTGCCTTTAATGGGGGGGGGGTTCCAGAATGGTGTGGCATGCGAAGTGAGGCCCCCTCCTGTCATGTCGAATAACGTGTCGCGTTTCCCTCTCTGCCACCTGTATTCCACTTAAACGTGCAATGGGTCTGTGTCTCATTGGCTGTTCTCTAGCCCTGATTAGGATTTGTTCCTATTGTCCATTTGCTAGCCCGGTAGGAATTCGTCCCCATTTGAAGGTCGCTGGCCTGTCAGGGTTCGGCGGTTACCAAGTCGAACGACTCGACATCACTGTAGCACCGAGGCGCGAAATATGAAAGAGGCACTGTGTTTATTTGAACTGCGATCGTGACCCATGATCACATGGGAATGGAGGGAGAAAGAGAGATTGCCAGCTTACGTTGGGCCTCCATGGATGTTTTTAGGGCTTCTGGTTCAACAAAAGGCCAGAAAAATTTGATTTAGGTAGTGGGTATCTGACAAAGTGGTATCAGAGCATGGTTACAACACTCGGCCTAATTGGGCTCATGAACGAGTTGCGCATAAGCTCCGTTCAAAGTACTCCTATGAAGAGAAACCCCCTAATGTAACTCTCTTGTCTAGGATTGAAAGCTTGGAAACAAGAACCCGACTGTGTATGCATGTGAAAGAATTATAAATTATGCACAAATTATAAAAACATATCTAACTCTTGACTAACAATCAACGTTTGTATTTTCACCTAAGTGGATGATCAACCGCAGGAATTTACAAACACAGAGAATGGTGACTCACAATAGAGATGAAGAGTCTGACGAAAGAAGAGTGATAGGAACCCCTCCAGACCTAACAGAGACTGTGAGGAGTCTCATGGTTGAGTTGCAAAGCTGCAAGGCCGACAATGAAAGGATGATGAAAGAACAAGAAAAGCAAACTGAAATTAATGCAGTGTTACTGCAGAGCTTATCTGACCTACAGCGACAAATGCAGTATGAACCTGAAGTGCAGAAACATGGTCGTATCAGTGGCCATACTGAGAGGAGAACCTCAATAAAGGTCCACCCCAGAGGTAAAGGACCCGTGTCGGACAATTCCATTGAGAAGGAAGCTAGCGATTTAGAAGGCTCTTCCAGCAGCAGGACCAGTTCCTATTCTCAAAGAAAATAGAAGAAGCAAAAGACTTCCAAGAGTCATAAATTTGAGGAATTCAGAAAGGCCAAACCTCCC
>ML826271.1:0-10366 GCA_009831015.1 Picea engelmannii
AAAATGTCTCCTTGGTATATATAGGAGACTAGGAGGTATAATTACAACTAATGGCCTAAATCCGACATAAATAAAATAACATTACTAATATAATATGCCCCAATTAAGGGGTAATGAGCCAATATTAGGGCTTAACAATGCACTTGGGTTTACTTCTTAAAACTTAAGAGTGAAGTTTTTGACAAGTTTTTGGCCTACAAGGCCCTTGTAGAAAAACAATCTGGTCATCAACTTCAAAGGTTAAGAACAGATAATGGAGGCGAATATTTGAACAACAATTTTACAAGTTTTTTCATTGCACATGGCATCTAAATTCAACACATTATTCTATATACACCACAACAAAATGATGTTGTCAAGAGAAAGAACCACACATTAAAAGAAATGGATAACTGCATGATCCAATATAAGGGATTAAATCTTAGTTATTGGGCGAAAGTCATTAATTGTGCCAATTACATAGTAAATCACAATCCCACAAAAGCTCTTAAAAATATAACACTGAAAGAAGAATGGAATAAAATTAAGCCAGATGTAAGTCACTTCCGTGTATTTGGCAATGTAGCATGGACTCACATCCATGATGAGAAAAGGAAAGAATTGCAACCTAAAAGTATGAAATGTATATTTGTTGATTATTCTAAATATTTCAAAGGTTACAAAATTCTTCAACCTCATTCCAATGAAATTATTATTATAAGAGATGTTTAATTTGATAAGAATATCTTGGCCTGCGAGCCTAATTCAGTGTTTGTTCCTTCTTCAACCTACGGGCCATCTTCAATGTTTGTGCCATATTTTGTTCCTATTTTGGTTTCTTCTTCTTCAAATGATGACAGTGAGGATGAAAAGCCACCTCCACCTGCTCACCTTCCTCCAAATGAGTCCATTGAACCTGAACCTGCACCAACACCACCTCTTCCTAGATGGATCCATTCAATACGAGAAGCAGTTGGTGATCTTGTCTATGATCCTTCATATCAACATCAGAAACGTTCATAGTTCCATCAAGCCTCTTCTCTTTTGGGTCAAGTTTCAAAGACTCATAATCCAAATACATTTGCAAAAGCTTCAGGTCATCCAGATTGGGCTATAGCAATGAATGAAGAGTATCACTCTTTAATGGAAAACGATACTTGGGATATTTTACCTCTTTCGAAAGCAAGAAAACTTGTTAGATGTAAATGGGTCTATAGAACTAAGTATGCATCAGATAGAAGTGTTGAAAGACATAAGGCTCGGTTAGTTTCCAAAGGATTTTCCCAAGTTGAAGGAATTTACTATAATGAAACATTTTCCCGTGTAGCCAAAATGAATTCCATCAGCCTTGTTCAATCCCTTGTAGCCTCACATAAATGGGAGGTCCATCAGATGGATGTCAAATCCACCTTCTTGCATGAGGATTTGCAAGAATAAATCTACATGGAACAACCTCCTAGCTATGTCAAAAATGACTCTAGCCTTATTTTTCGCCTTAAGAAATCTCTTTATGGTCTTTGCAAGCTCCTCGAGCTTCGTATGCCAAAATGGAAAAATTTCTTTTTGACACCATCTTTTCTAGATTCCATTCTGATCCTAATGTTTATACCAAGAAATTAGTAATCCATCTCATAATCCTTGTTCTTTATGTCAATGATCGTATCATCACTGGTAGTGACCCTAAAATTTTAAACCATGTAAAAACCAACCTTAAGAATAAATTTAAAATGACTAACTTAGGTTATTTGCACTATTTCCTTGGCCTCCATATTTTTTAAACCAAGGAATGCATTTTTATTTCCTAGTCTAAGTATGCTTGTGACCTTCTTCATTCCTTTCACATGGAATATTCTAAACCAACCCCTTCTCCCTTCCAATCTGGAGTCAAATTTGTTTCCACTTGTACTTCTCCTGAAGTCGATGCCACTTTGTACCATCAGTTAGTTGGTAGCCTCTTATACTAGACTCATACTCATCCTGATATTTCCTTTGTTGTTGGTCTTGTTTCCCGGTATATGAAAACACCCAATGAAATCCATTAGAAAGTAGCTAAAGATATACTTCAGTATGTTCGGGGTATAGTTCAGTTCGGGATACATTACAACTCAGGGATGACTCTTTTATTGGTTGGTTTCACTAATTCATATTGGGTCGACTACCCTGATGATCGAAAGTATACTACAAATTATGTTTTCAGCCTTGGTTCAGGACCTATCACTTGGGCCTATAAGAAACAACATACTATCGCTCTTTCTTCAACATAAACCGAATATCAAGTAGTGGTTAATGCAAGTCAAGAATCCTTGTGGCTTTGATAGATCCTTTCATAGTTTGGATTTCAACAGCAGCATTCGACCACCCTCTGGTGCATCAATCAAAGTGTGATAAATCTCACCAAATATCCAGTTCAATATCAGTGCAACAAACACATTGATATACATATGCACTTCATGAGAAAACTCATTCATGATCGAGTTATTGAAGTGTTATTTTACCCTACAAAAGATCAAGTTGGAGACATTTTCACAAAGTCTCTTACAGAAGCGAAGTTTTCCAAACTTCAATCTATGGTAGGAGTTCAAGAAGTTTTCATTAAGGGGGGATAGGCTCTAATTCCTCCTTCCTTATCATATTGTGTCACCTTTGTAAATCCTTTAATCTTATCCCAAGTTGTTCTTAAGGGGGGATGTTATGATATTTAGACACTTAGGATTTAATTATGATCAACTTGGTCTAATGTGTCGTTAGGTAAAAATGTGTTTCTTTAGTATGCATTTGTAGTTAGGTAATCTGACGGTCACAATATGTTCCCCAAATAGATTGATCTAAAGGATCATATTCTCCTCGATCTTAACGACTAAATTGATTTGTGGGTTAACACCTGATTGGTCCATGATCTCTATTTAAAGAGCATCGAGGGTCATTTGTCGATGATTGATTGTGAGAAACTCTCTTGTAAATATATTTGTAATATTTTTCTTTTGCATTAATAAATTTCTCCAAGTGGCCACGTTGGCTGGGGCTGTGGATGTTTCCCTATAAGGGTTTTACCACGTAAAAAAATCAGTGTGGTGATCTTTGATCCGGTTGTGTGAGTGTTTATTGAAGGTGTTCATCCTCTATTGGAATACACGTGTTTTCAAATATTGGTAAGAAAAACATGAGATCTATCTCATGTGAACACAACTATAGATTCTACAAAGGATGACGATCCTCATAGGTGTGTCAGTTATTCTTCATAAACCCATGATGCATCTTTGAAATGCATGTTTCTCCACTTAACTAAATATTAATAATACTCCTTATTCCGGGTTCTTTTTCTAACCCTCTTCACCAATATTTTCTCTAATTCTTAGGCTACTTTAACATGCATGTGTTTATTTCATTCAGCCAGGGTACCTTCTTCATCATCTTCTTCACCCTTGTGAAACTTGTACAAGTCAGCCACATTGAATATTGGGGAAATTTCAAATTCTCCGATAGCTCTAACTTATATGCACTATCAAAAATATTTATCAAGACTCTACATGGTACAATTTTCTTGTAATTTGGTTTATTGTATGTACCTCTGGGGAATATTTCTTTCCTCAAATGTGTCATTTCCATCTCTACTTCAAAAACCTTTTGTCTTCTTCACAAATCTTCTCCTTACTTGTATCTGGTATTTCTTTGTCGCAACTTCTGATTGATATGCTCATGCACTTCATGTATGTTCTTTTCAAACTCACTTGCATCAACATTCCTTTTGTCCTCCAGATTTGGAAACTTAACCAAATCCACAACTCCCTTTATTGACACACCATAAACAATCTGAAATGGACTTTTTCCCATAGACCTATTGATTGAATTGTTGTAAGTGAATTCAACCTGGGCCAAAGCCAAATCCCATTGTCTTGGTTTTTCTCCGCTCAAACTCCTCAAAAAATTCCCAAGACTCCAGTCAACCACCTCAATCTATTCATTTGTTTGTGGATGATATGTAGAATTGTACAACAACTTGAAAGAAGGACTTGAGTAAAATCAAGTGTTTTAGTTGTCATAAGAACAATCATTATGCATCACCGTGTCCAGGTAAGAAGAAGGGTAAAGGGAAGAAACAACAGAAGCATGTAGCATTCTCTATAGAAACTCAAATGAATGAGTTCATTGCCAAGTTCAAGAAGGATTTCTCGTTGGTATATTTCCTTTCTCCTAGCACGATTTCGAAGAATGTGTAGTATATGGAGAGTGGGACATATTGACATATGACATCAACTCAACAATTATTTTCTAGTTTGAAGAAATAAGATAGAGGAGCACATGTTGAGCTTGGTGATGATGCCAAGTACACAGAAGCAGAAGTTGGTACTATCCCCTTCCATCTTGAGTCGGGAAATTCTTTAGATTTTGATGATGTCTTGTTTGTACCAACTCTCAAGAAGAATTAATTACTTTCAGTTTCAGTTATGGAAGATAAGGGCTTTGCAATTGAGTTCAATGTTGATGTTTTAGCATCGAACATGAACTTCCACATAGGTCTAGTGTCGTACATGTGGAATTCGTCCACAAGTCCTTTCGTAAATTTGTAATTCACTTTAATTAAAGTTAATTAGTAAATTGAAGAGACTTTTATTAATTGAGTGATTAATCTAATAAAATGTAAAGTATTTACATTAGTGAATAGTAAATGTGTATATATATTGTCATGGAGGTCATTGTAAATCAATCTATCATTCTTTTCTTTTTCCAAAGAAAAAAATCCATAATTTTATTTATAGTAAACAAAATTACATGGTCATATGCCACATGCACTCTAAGGTAAATACTTTACATTTTATTAGATTAATCAATCAATTAATAAAAGTCTCTTCACTTTAATTAAAGTGAATTATAAAGTTTTGAAAGGATTTATGGACAACTTCCACACATCTGACACTAGACTTGTGTGGAAGTTCATGTTTGATGCTAAAACATCAACATTGAACTCCATTGTGAATCCCTTATCTTTTGTAACTGAAACTGAAATAAAATTCTTCATGAGACTTGGTACAAATAATACATTATCAAAATCTAAAGAATTACTGACTCAAGATGGAAGGGAATGGTACCAACTCCTGCTTCTAGGTACATGCCATCATCACCAAGATCAACTTGTGCTCCTAAGTTTTTCTTCTTCAAACTAGAAAACAATTGTCGAGTTGATGTCATATGTTGAGATGTCCCTACTACTCCCCATGCCTAGGGGTAATTGGAGGAGATAATGTATCGAGGGCCGCAATGGAGAACATGATCTACACCATAATGATGATGATCAACAAGTCCACAAATGGCATCCCAACAAGCCCCCTTCTTTTCCTCCCAATTGCATCAACCAAAGCTCATCACATTCAAGAAACCCAGGGTATGGGGAATGGTAAGACAACGTCATCATGAGGTATGGTTATTCATTTTTTTATGCAAGGTGATGTGTTTAATTTATTGGGCATGTGTACAAGGATCATTGGTTGAAGTTGGATAATGGATCCCTTGGTTTAGAAATTGTCTTGGTTGCCTTGTTTCACCTTGGTGGTTAGCTTATGTGCCCTAGTCCCATGTTGTCACTGCCCAAGGAAAAGGGGAAATATTTGGGGGGGCTCCGAAGGGTAACGTTTCTCTCCCGACCATACTTAACATTTTCCATCATAAATCCTTTCACATATCCTAATCTTTGGCTATGATCCATTCTCTCATGAGAAGAAGGGGTTGAAGACCTAGAGGATGATGCAATTGCTCTATGTATATATTATTTCTAAATTATAAAGGCCACCATAAAATCCTCAGGCTAGCTTGAACTCTACCCCCTCTATTGGTAATCGCCCATGTCCAGATGTGAATGAATGCACCAATTATAAAGGATTATTTCCCAGTAAAATATGAAGGAATGAAGTTTGAAACCTTTTAAATGGGACTTTCAAATGATAACTGGGTATCAAAAGGAAAAATAAGGGGTTTGGAATGAAAAAAGTAACGAGGAAAGGGTATCTCAAGAAAGCAAGTTCCACTTCTACAAAGGCGCTCATAGAAATGGATACCATAAGCCATGAAGTAAGCCTAATACCATATCACACTCACACTTGTTCTTGATGGGTTTTTACTTTCCCTTGTCACTCTCGACACCTATCCCTCTACATGGGTTATTTTTTTCTTGTCTAGGTGGCACACCTAATAGGGTTGGAAGAAGGTCATCTCATACTTAAATTTGGTAACCCTCACAAGGTCTTGGGCTTGGGTGATACTTGAAGGGGATACTGGGGTGAATTGTTTGCATGGATTGTATCTTAGGCATCAACTTACTTTGCATGATTAAAGGACTAATGTGTCTTATGAACATTGGTTTACTTCATCTTATATTCTGCCTTGTTTTGAATGGCCCTAACATGGTTCCTTGAGGGACATCTCAGGTTGTGCCCGAGATGTTGTGCATTATTGCATGACTCTGAGACATGCGATGGAGAGCAGTGAGTCATTCGGTGACTCAACACCCTCAGATAGTGTCTCTCACATCCTTGGAACCTTAAACGATAGACATATGGGCTTGGTTTTGAGCAAGCTAGTCATTATGCCACATACATGGGCTGAAATCCCATGGGATGGGCAGAGCACCCCAAAGCTATTATGCACAGAGGATGGAGGGAATTTCCTTTGGAGGCACCTTGGCATCATAGAGGATGGGATTCCACCCCTCTTACACTTGGATGTGGCCTTTGGAGGCCTATGACGTCACTCTCTAGCCCTTGACGTCACCTTTAAGGCAAGGGTTTGATGGATGGTGTGGTTCGAGAGGAGGTTTGACTTGAGGAGACACATGGCATGGAACCTTTTCACATTAGAGAACGACACATGGCCTTTGGAGGCCCACCATTCCACTCCTTGATGTTGGACATCACATTTTGGGGCCATACGTCACCCTTCTAGGGCATGGCGTCACCCTTTTTAGGGTTTTCTTTTAAGTATTTTTCATTTTGGCATATTGTAGAGGAAAATGAAGGGGTCGATCCTCTTCTAATATGTTGTTGACAAATTTATGTGGACAAATTGGTTAAGGTGTCATCATATAAATAGGCCACCTTCTCATTTCATTTTATCATCATTACTCACCATTTACCATTTGTGAGAACAAGTTTGAAATTTTCACCCTCTTTGGGCTATCTATCTCTTCTACCTTATGCACCTTGCTTGGAGGGTCAAATTGTAGATGCTTTTGCTGATTTTTGGGTGGAATTTCTGCAATTAGGGTTTTATCTCATGCTATCTTGGTGAAGTAAGTGAAATTTCTGCAATTTTATCTTTATGTTATTAATGTTTCATGGTAATTTTACTTTTTCATTCTAGATGTCTTGCTTGGTGAAACCCTAAGAGAGGATCATAAGTGCTTCCTCCTCTCACAGGGTTAATTTTGTCCAAAATTTGTGAAGGAATCCTTGCTATGGTTAGACTCCTAAAGCTCTAAAGTTCTAGCACTTTAGGATTTTAGCCCTAGACATTTGATTTTTTGCTAGTTGAAGTATTAAGAAGGGAGAAAAGGTTGCTAGAGCCCAAAAGTGCTTACACTCTAGCAATCCTTTTGTTCAAGGTTTAAATCCTAAGGCCCTAATGTGCTAGCACCTTAGATTTTAAGCCCTACCTCTTAGTCTCTACTAGTTCAATCTTCAAGTATTGTTGCATTTTTTGTTGTAAAGACTCCATAACCCTCAAAGGCATTGCTTTTACAGCTCTCTTGTGGTGAAATTTATCTACAAACACTCTCTTTCAATTCTCTCAATCTCTCTACTAACTATGCTAACACTACGCTCATGAACTTGCTAGTAAACTTCTTGTTGTTGAAAAAGTTTGCTACAACTACCTGATAACACCCTAATTTGTTGCATACATTGATCTAAAGGTGGTCTAACATACTCAGAAATTGCATTGAACAATTGATATTAATCCATTGGATATATGTTAAGTGTTCATTGTCAATTGTTGCATTTCTTATCATTATTTATTGGCATTGTTATAAAAAATTTATTGTTGTTGTAATATTGTTCATTGTTGCAAATTTATAAAAACCTTCAACAATCATTGTTGTCTAGTCTCTTAAGAGGTATTTCATGCATGTTTGAACTTGGAAATAATCATATACATGCTATAAAGTGTTCTTGTTTGGGGAAGGTACTCAAACAACTTCATGTCTTTTACTATCGTGACCTAGACCAATATTTTGGTGATCAATAGAGGGGGTGGTAGGCTTGGCTTCTTTACTTACTACTTTGATCCCTTGAGGTCATTGGGGAAGCCTCCCCTGTGGTGGACCTCCTTGATCACTAAAACATGGGAATTTCTTACTAAAGTGACAGTGGTAGTATTTTCCATAGTTACGCAAGATTTAGGGACTTGTGGTGGGGCTTTGCACATGTAAAATCCCATGATAACAGTCCCACTATCCATATACCACACATTCTTTGAAATTATGCAAGTAGAAAGGAAATATGCCAAAGATAAATCCTTCTTGAACTTGGAAACAAACTCATTCATCTAAGTTTCTACAAAGATTGCTAAATGTTTTCTTTGTTGCTTCCCTTTACCCTTCTTCTTATCTCGACACTGTGATGCATAATGATTGTGCTCATGACAACTGAAACACTTGATTTTACTCAAGTCCTTCTTTCTAGAAATGTGAATAGTCAATGTGGATGTATATTGTCATGGAGATCATTGTAAATCAATCTATCATTATTTTCTTTTTCCAAAGAAAAAATTCATAATTTTATTTATAGTAAACATAATTACATAGTCATATGCCACCTGCGTTCTAAAAGGTGTTCAATAGTTCTTTAGAGAAAAAAATATCTTCCTACTTGCCTTCTTTATACTATAACAAGAAGTTGTTTCTTATCCCAAAAAATACATAAGCAATCACATATATCAACATTCCATTATTTTCTCAAAAAGTTACAAAAACAGTTACATCATTAAAAAGTAAAGGTGGTCAATCCTCAGTCATGATAACTAACAACATTTATTTATATCCAAGGTGCATGTGTAATATATATAGAGTGACCACCATGTAGGATGGAAGTGATCCAAGTACCCTAATCCAAATCCAATCCATCTTTGGAAAGGTCATCCACTATGTTGTTCCTATCCCTATAGATGTGAGACAAAGAAATATGTGAGAAGGTTGTCAATTGCATTTGTATATCATCATAAATGGGTTGTAAAATGAAGTTTCTGATTTGAAGTTATTTTCTAATCCATTTGATGACAAAGAGAGAGTCACCAAAAATTTGTATTTGTTGGACCCCATGTTCTTGGGTTAGCTAAAGAGGTAATTTGAATGCCATTAGTTCACAAAAGTTGTTAGAGTCCTCCCAACACTCACTTTGAAGGATATATAATAGCAGAGATGTAATATTCCTCATGCAACTCCTTTGGGAGGATTTCCTTGCAAAGCTCCATCAAAGTATGTCCAGGGATATTCTTATCTATTACATCTTCTTTGATTTCATGTATGGAATGTTTTTCCTCCACCTGTGGGTAAGCATTTAAGATGTTGAGAGAAATAATTGCACATTTGAGAGGGAGGGTCACCTTTCCTTCGAATAAACTCATATTCCTAGTAAGCAAAACTCCCCAAGCTATGTTGAGGGAAAGGGATTTGATCTTCTTTGTATCCTTTCAGGAGTACCAAGATATTGAAGGCTTCTTCTATATCTCCTCCTTCCCATACATTTTTCAGCCCTATCATGCCTTCTACTTCTTTCCAAAGCTCTTTAGTAAAGGAATAGAACATAATTATATGTTCCATGGTTTCATCTACTTGTTTGCATAAGATGCACCATCTTGGACCATAAAGGCTCTTTTTCTATAGGACATCCCAAGTAGGAGCTTTATTGTTTAAAATCAACCACGCTTATCCAACTGGCTATCCAAGGAAAATCAATCTATCTTATTTATTATGTATATTAATTGCGCTACATGAATTTTTGTTTATTGTCCTTCTTATGTTGGAGATTTCTATAATAAATGGATTTTGTTTGTTTCATTGATATTAGAGCTATGTTTTGATCTAATCGTTGACCACAACATTTTTAGACATTCTCTGATTTCGCTATTTCCAAATCATTATATCATAGTTTCTCTAATCTACGGGTCTTTGGCCACAATCAACCCTGGCCATTCAAAATTTTCATGGAAGAAATATTACTCCACTGCAAATTAAAGAACACTGCAAATTAAAGAATTTGAAGAATTACCAAGTTGAACAAAATTCCAAAGTCAAAGAAATCAAATTGTAACATTGAAGGGACAAAGAGGAATTCGTTAACACGACCACCAAGAAAAATCAGCAATTGATGCATGTAATAAACAAGTCTATTAGAGAGCTTAA
>ML826271.1:14342-28590 GCA_009831015.1 Picea engelmannii
GTGTGAATAAATTCACCTTGCTCGTCCATGCCTTTACCCATGATAGTTTAAGTTTCCATTTATGAATATTGCAACTAATATTTAACATGCCAATATGCCCCTAAATAGCATGTAGTTGACAAAAATATGACTTTCATATGCAGTGAATTGTCACAAAACACCAATAACAAGGAGAATGCTACATTATTCACATAAAATTGATGTATATGATAATAAATCCTCGGTCCTCTTCATTCTTCTTAGGATTGTCATGGATGTATATCCTTCATTGGAAATAAGTTTATTCTTAACCTTGGCTATGTTTTACACTAGAACATTATTGCAAGGTACATGGAGGCATTTACTCTTCCAAATAATAAGCCACTTAGTTTAATGCTAACCTTGGCTATGTTTTACACTAGAACATTATTGCAGGGTACATGGAGGCATTTACTCTTCCAAATAATAAACTTAGGACTCGTCTATGTGGAATTGTGGCACCCTTTGATACACTCGTTATAGCACGAAAAAACACATATTTAAATGGTAATGAAATTATGACATGCCATGATTGATATGTGTAATTGATACCAAAATGTATCTTATGTATTCCCCTTGAGCCTAATGTTATTGACCTATAAACCTTGCACTAATGTGACCTGTGTAACTTTGAATAAGCAAAGATGGCATTGGCTATTCATGCAAAGATACGAAGAAATGATACTATGACACTTATTACCCATTCATGATCGTAGATGCTAGGAGCATGCTTTTAGGTATGTGTGGCTATAGAATATTCATAATTGAAAAATGCTAGCCTAAGGCCAAGGATGAGGGATTCCTCATCTATATTTTTGGTACAACCGAAGCTTATTTTAAGGACATGGGGATAGGATAATCTTGGGGAGTGACAAGGACGATTCATGCCCCTGCACACAAAAAAAAAAGCGCATTTGAAGTCGTCGAAGAAAAGAGACCAACCCGGCTCATCTCCAGGCTCTGCTTTGATACACAAGATTGACTCATCAGGAAACTTGATGCTCATAGGTTGATCATCCTCTAGAGGAGAATATTCCATTTTTTCCGCAATAACTTGACCTTTAACCTATTAGTCATGGTGAAATAATCATGGCATGTAATCATGGTAGAAAGATCATGGAACAACCAGGATAGAATAAACATGGTGAAATTTAATGGAATCCTTGTTTAACCATTAAAAAAATTACCAAGACCAAACAAAACTAATCACATGTAGTGTATCTAGGGGGGGGTAATAGGGGGTACCTAGGCAGGTACCCAATGGGAATAACAATGTGGTTATGTATTGTTATGTATGAAGGCCATTTCTAGTAAATAAGTCCATTCAATAGTGTGAAAAAAATAAATGTGAGAAGGCTTACTAGAAGGTTCCTTCTCTAGAATGTTTGCAGGAGGTAGATAGTTTTATATAAAGAAATGTGAGAGATGTAATGAAGCATAGTGGAAGAGTATTATATTTGGATCTTAGCTCATTAGGAGGTTTCCCCCTTAAAGAGGCAAGTGAACATGAGTGGATTCCTTCCATAAAAGGATCAATTGTAAGGTGTTACTCTACCTTAAGGGTTTTGATATTAATAAAGTAGATGTGATGTTGGCCCTTGACCAAGTTTTGAGGAAATCTTGGTTAGGTTTGACCACTTTTTGGAATTCGACGCAGTGATCGAGGAAGGAGCGCCCGGGCGGAGCTGAGATCGTGGATATCACTTGTTTTGTGGGCTTTGTGGACCCAACATCGGGTTCTTAGGGTTTTCTAATGGGTTATGGGATGTCGACCCATGGGTTTACCCATGATTAGGATTTTTTGTAAATGTAAAAGTATAAATAAGTAAGAATGTAATGTAGAAAGGAGAGGTCGATATCTTGCAAGGCTAAGTGCAAGTAATTTTGGGTTGCTTAGTGCAACAGACTATGTATGTAAGGCTCTATTCTTGATAGAGGAGTTGGCTCCGTGCCTTGACCTGGTTTTGGGAAGGTGGATCTAGTGCTTAGTGCGTAGATCACATGTCCGACGCGAAGCTTGGCTCTGTGGCTTAGTGCACAGGAGCGGAAGAATGTAAGAGATTGAAGCCTAATAAAGAAGAAGAAGTCATTGGTGGATGTAGCCCCACACTGGGGTGAACCACGTATATCATGTGTCGATGGTTTGCTTTGTGCCATGATGTTTATGTTGTGAATCTGCTTAGGTACATTGATTGTTATGTATGATAGATAGATCTATGAATGCTTAGTGATTTATTTATGTTGAATGTGCTAGATCTAACCTATGATGCTAAGTGTGATGTGTGTTTTGTCATTGTTACTGTGTCGATCTATTCTTAGGGTTTGTTCTGCATTGTGAATAAAGTTGATAAACTAATGCAAGTAGCTCTTAAGTACTCTGTGAAGTAATTGTACTCACAGATATGTGTCTCATCTTGGTTACAGACACCTGAGTCCTGTAACCCCCCCTACCTCTACCTCAGGTGAGACTTCACCTACTTCACAGGTGTTGCAAAAAGGGATGGTAGTTAGGGTTTTGTTGGTGTGTTGTTGAAGCATTGATTCCTGGGTCTGCCCCTGTGCCAACAAATGGTTCTGTTTTCGGGACCTGAAACTATGATTGTTGGGAACTGAAGTAAAGAGAAGAGAAGATCTGTGCGTAGATCTGTTGTTGTAGTGCGCAATATTCTACTTGACTTGTGAAGCTCTGTGCTAAGAAAGAAACCTGATCTAAAGAAAAGATGTAAGATATTGAAAGAGGTAAATCTTTGTGCTTTGATAGAGTAATATAAGTGGAATTTTTTTGTTTTGAAAGCATGAATTTAGGTATGTTTAATAGATTATGTCCTAGTCTAAAAGATAGGGTACAACAGGAAGAAAAAATTGATCTAAGTAAGGCTAATATAAATGAAGAAAGATATGTTATTCCTATGCATAGAAAGAATTTTTGGACTAACAAGTGGATGCAGGAACCTAGAAAGAATTTTTGTGGATTGCAGGTCCAACACTGTGATCCTAGTACGCAGTACAAGAGGAAGAGAGGATTAACCCTATGTTATAACTGCAGAAGATCGGGACATCTTGCTAAGGAATGCCCTAGTATAGGTCCTATTTGTCTTTGTTGTAAAATTGTTGGTCATGAGGTTGAAGATTTCCCAAGGATGATTGCTAAAGTTGAACAAATGAACATGAGTCAAGAGAATAAAAGCATGTTAGAAGATCAGAAAGAGAAAGGATCAGAGGAAGTTCGGACTACATTAGTACAGTTAAAAGAAGCAATGAATGATCAAAAAGATGTCAGTTTACCAGAGCTCATGAAAGAAAAATAGTGCATAGGTACAAGAATAGGAGACTTCGACATAGACTGTGTCTTGGATGAGGAAACACAAGTGAATATTATGACAGAAGGAACTTGGGAAATTTTGGTGAAGCCTACTGTGGTACCTTCATTGGGAAGGATAGGCTTGTTCAAAGGAAATATGATAACCTTATGTGGAAGGATTACTAATGTACCTGTTATTATTCATGGAACATCGACTAAAGAGGAATTTGAAGTCATTAAGTTTGTTGAAAACAACGCCCCTTTCCCTCTTTTGTTAGGAAAGACTTGGATTGAGAAGGATCAGATCAGAAGGAAAGAAGAGGAAGAAGCTACAGAAAAGAAAAATCAATAACTAAGGGATTTCATAGCTAGGAAAATAGATCGATTGATAGAAGAAAGAGAAGTTAAGTCGAAGTAGCAGAAGGCGAGAGAATTAGTTGTCGAACTTGGAAGAGCGCAAGAAGGATTAAGGGACCTATCCATGAAGGAAGAAATTAAATCCACCCAAGAAGTGGTAAGGCAAAGGATATTAACTTTGAACTCATTGGAAGTACATCAACACTGCGAAGTCACTACGATAGTAGAAACTAAGAATAAGAATGGAAAGAGGAATCTAGAAACAGTTAGAGAGACTTAGATCACAAGAAAGAAGGCAAGGAAACTCAGTAAGAAGAAATCCAAGTTAGAAAAGCTACAAGAGGTTACAAAGAAGACTTCGCAGGAAGCAGGGTTGCAGGCTCTGAACCTCGTCGGAACAGTAGGACCATGATGACCGTTGGAGGTGCCCCGACCATTAGAACGATGCTCCAGAACGTCTAGGAAACACATTTATGGGTGGATAGACCATGTTTGGTACGTTGAGACCGCGCCATAACTGAAAGATTCTCTTTAATGGAAGTAGTCCTACCCGTTGGAAGAATCAGTTACGACGCTCACTTATTTAACCCGTCGGACGTTGCGTCGTGACCACTTTTTGCCATCCGTGATTAATGTTGCTAACAAAGAACTGATTGTGTGTTGAGCTGTAATTTCATAACCTGGACATCGCCATCTGCTTGTTTACCCCATATGTTTGTTTACCTACCCCGACTTATCCATTTAAAAGTGAGAATGTCGGGCGAATAGACTGAGTTAGAGAATTCCGTCGAAGAGGTCCTTAAGAAGTTTATGGCTGACAGAGCTATGTCTGAAGGTGTTTAGGCATTGTCGACTAGGGGACTGTAGGCTTCCCCTTCGACTGCGTGATTTTCGGGCCGTACTAACCCTGCGACCAATAAGCGAAGTAAGCATCGCAACGATTTGGCTAATGCGAAGCAGATCCCGTCGATCTTACCTAATTATATCCCGCCTTTGGCTGGAGAGGTTAACCGCGACAACATCCCATGAGACTTTGAGTGCACTTTGATCACCACATACATCCCGAAGGGGATACACGTAGTTGGAAGCCAGTTGGGACGGATCTCATCCCTGAAGAACAATGACTTTAACCTTGGAGATAGAAAGATCTACGCCATGCTCGCCCATCATAGATACTTAATGAAGATCACAGGGAAGAAGCCTCACATCGTAGGCCAGTCATGGATAAAGGAGTTGGCGTAGTCCACTTTACTCAACGTGATGAAGATTCCTCATTTTGGCCGACATCAGGAGGTTAACGCTTGTGTTAAACTCCTCTTTTAGTGATATCATGGTGGATACCTATGGCTCGACATGCGGATTACTGTGGATCTGGAGTTGATCCACCTGATCATAGGATTGAGCATGTAGGGACCCAACCCTCAGCAGTTCTACCCAGGGAAGGCCTCGGACCGCTCCCTCGCACAATGCATAAAGGAGGCATACGACAAAGTTGAGAAGGGAAAGTGAGGCTACAAGGTAGCCTCTATATAGGATGGAGCAGTGTGCCTCACTTTCCAACTCATAGCTGGGAAGCTCATCCGAAAGAACCGCCTCACATAGGTCATCGGGTTCATGGTGGACCTCGCAGGGAAATGCATGGAGGGAATGCAAATGAATTAGGTGAGTTACCTCGTCAACAGGCTTGAGAAAGACTGTCACGAAGCGCAGGATCAGGGATACGAGTTCCACTTTATCTGGCTACTCGTGTTGATTGCATTTGTCGCTTGGAAAATGCCTGAGGGAGCAACTTTTCCAGAAATTGAACCATCAGAGCCATTGGCAGCTAGATTCTCTACATTATGGTATATGAATGACATGTCGAAGCAATGGCAATCGAACACAGTTTTCCATTCCTACTATAAAAAACTAAAGGTTTCCATAGAGTCATTCCCACACATGACACCGTGTACCTTGCACCATTACAGACCAATCGCTAAGTTCCAGGCAGATCGACATTTCATATATATCACTACGCGCAAGGAATAATTACAGTCTTATTACAAGCTGATCGACGAAGACATGGAGCAGATCACCAAGGAATGGCCGAAGGAGTTCCTTATACCCGTTGCAGATGCAAATCTCTCCGACGCTGAAATTATAGGAATCCCCTTGGTCACCTGGGTCGAGCATGTTGGACAGACCAGCGCGAACAAGAAGAAGAAAAATGAGGAAGTCCAGGATGTACAGACTGATGAGGAAGACAACGCCTATGAAGAAAATGGATCTGGCTCACCCACAGGAGGAGGAGACGAAGTAAATGAAGAAAGAGGAGGGGATGAAGGAGAAAATCAAGGAGAAGGCCAAGCTACACCGCTGAAGGATCCCCCTACCGAGGTAGAAACACCGAAGAAGAGGAAGGTTTCTCCGCATAAACCCTCAGTAAGAAAGAAGAACTGCGCCAGTAAGCCCCAGCTAGAGGCTACGCTCACTGAGGATGATATCAGTCTAGTTCGCGGAGCGATGGAGGATGTGTCCAAGGATCTCTTGCAGAGATATGGAGCGAAGCAGGATGAACTATATGGTAGGATAGAAAAGGAATTGAGCGAAGTACAGGAAGCTATTCGCTCGGTCCGCGCAGTCCCTACTGCGCCTCCCTCGTTAGAGACTGCAGAGTTGGGGGATGAGCCAGCCCAACTTCGAAGACTCGCAGATGCAACAGAGGCTCGACTTCATTGAGTCCAAGAAGAGAAGGAGAAGGCTACAAAAGCCTTGAAACAAGAAAAAGAAGAGATCTTGGAGCAATTATGAGTTGCACGGTACTGTGTAACCGCTTATGAAAACGAGAAAGATGAGTTACGGGCAATGCTCAAGGAAGACAAAGCGAAGATACAGAGGGAAAAGGACCGGTTGATTGCAGATGAGACTGTAGTTAAAGAAGTGGTGAGCAGAGCACTTCGCTCTGTGCCAGGCTTGGCACAGGAGGAACATGAGGCAGTCGAGGTTCAAGTAATGAAGCTCGTTGAGGCCATCCAACAACTTCAAGCAAGGGTAACGGAGTTGGAGATCCAAGCAGTACCAAGCACTCCGTAGGAAGTGTGCTACCAGAGGGAGGAAGATTCCAAGAGCACAGTCGAAAGGATCAGATCCCTCGCCTTAGAATGCAAACAGATGAGCAACAGAAGTGCGCAGACCTATGAACGCCTCACAGAAGATCCAGAATTTAGGAAGTTGGAAGCGCATCTACAAGAGGCACAAGAGCAGGAAATAACATTTCAAGCACAGATGAAGTCACTCACTGTAGTCGAGAGAATGAAGAGCTCACAAGAACAACGCGCGACCCAGCAGAAGATTACTGCCATCCAAGGAAGAGTAATGGAAGTCACACAGAGGCTATAATCGGTGCAGGAGGAAGCCTGCGCGGTGTTTGAAGAGATCGAAGGACAAGGTTCGCAACTAGACCAAGTGTTTGCAATAGGGGAACAATGCCTCAAAGGGCCTGTTACAGAGAAGATAATCCAAGATCTCGCTGAGCAGGAGGCTCAAGCGAAGCAGCAAGTCGAGGCAACTCGAGTTAAGCTCGAGGCCTTCGAAGCAGCGCTGCCCAGATCTGAGTGACTCGGGACAAGTCACATGTGAGTGTTGGGGGCCCGTTGACCCTCAACCAGGTTTTGAGGAAATCTTGGTCAGGTTTGACCACTTTTTGGACTTCAACGCAGTGATCGAGGAAGGAGCACCCAGGTGGATCTCACTTGTTTTGTGGGATTTGTGGACCCAACATGGGGTTCTTAGGGTTTTGTAACGGGTTATGGGATGTCGGCCCATGGGTTTACCCATGATTAAGCCCTTTTGTAAATGTAAAAGTATAAATAAGTAAGAATGTAATGTAGAAAGTAGAGGTCGATAGCTTGCAAGGCTAAGTGCAAGTAGTTTTGGGTTTCTTAGTGCAACAGACTATGTATGTAAGGCTCTGTGCTTAATAGAAGAGTTGGCTACGTGCCTTGACCTGATTTTGGGAAGGTAGATCTGGTGCTTAATGCTCAGATCACCTGTCCGACACGAAGCTTGTCTCTATGTATTAGTGCACAGGAGCGGAAGAATGTAAGAGATTGAAGCCTAATAAATAAGAAGAATTTGTTAGTGGACGTAGCCCCACACTGGGGTGAACCACGTATATCATGTGTTGATGGTTTGCTTTGTGCCATGATGTTTATGTTGTGAATCTGCTTAGTGTATTGATTGTTATGTATGATAGATATATCTATGAATTCTTAGTGATTTATTTATGTTGAATGTGCTAGATCTAACCTATGATGCTAAGTGCGATGTGTTTTTTGTCAGTGAAACTGCGTCGATCTATTCTTAGGGTTTGTTCTGCGATGTGAATAAAGTTGATAAACTAATGCATGTAGCTCTTAAGTAATCTATGAAGTAATTGTAATCATAGATCTGTGTCCCATCTTGGTTGCAAACACATGGGTCTTGTAACCCCCCTGCCTCTACCTCGGGTGAGACTTTTCCTACTTCACAGGTGTTGCCGAAAGGGCCGATAGTTAGGGTTTTGTTGGTGCATTGTTGAAGCGTTGAACCCTGGGTCTACCCCTGTGCCAACATGTGATTTTCCATATTATTCTTTGTATCTTGAATGTGATTTTTATCCATACCTGAGGCACTCAACATTTTCTATCAAATCACTTTCTTGGGCCAAGAAAAGGGGCAATTGTTTACATTTTTGCAGGTTTTCAAAGGAACAAGAAGAAGAGTGCCATGACACTCTAATCAATTCTTGTAGAATTTGATGAAAATTTTTCCAAAACCAGTTGTAGATCTAATTTCCTCTTAGAAAAAGAACTAATTTCAAAAAAAAAATCATCTCAATTGGAGTTTGGGAGGTCAAGAAATTGTTGATTTAAAATTAACAATTTTCAGAATTTTTTCATGACGACTTTGAGACTACAGAGTTCATAAATTTTGATAAGGTGTTCATTTTTCTGCTATATCAGTGTCATTGGATAGAATATTTTCAAGGGTTTCATTTGGTATATTATATGTGGTGCTTTCAATGGATATTTTGTGTGCTACAATCTCTCAAAAACTTTCACTCTCAAACCCTCATGGGTATGAAAAAAGCTCTCTGAGATATTCAAGAGATCATAGCTAAATATCAGGAGAATCGTATTATTGAGACCACATTCCCTTGCATCAAGGAAGAATATAATAGAGAAATATATGTTTGGTATGATTTAGAAAATGATTGTGATGATTGGTACATGGATAGTTGTCATTTTTGGGTTGACAACTACTTTCATCTTCTATATGATGACTCTACTCCACCTTATGTAGAGAACATCATTGATGGAAATTAAGATCCCATTATGAATACTAGTGTCCATATTGCATATTCTACAGTGGTATTGTTCCTTCGAGATTCATCCTTGACCCTTTACAACTATGTGGATGATCTTTTTGAGGATTATAATTATTTGAATCCCCGTGTCATTGGTGGGTATTTAGAGCATATCAATTGGTTGTTCATGGAGATGAGGAGTCATCAATTGGGTGTTATCTTCATGACTCATACATTGGACCCAGGTTTAAGATGGAGCTTGGACTACTTCAACATGGTGTCTAGCATTTGTACATGGGACCTTGGTTCTCTAGACTATTTCAACATTATGGTCCACACTCATTCATGGAACCGTGGTATATGGTTGTGCTTCATCACAACAAGTGTTGAGGACAACACTTTTCTAAGGGGGGTGAAATGTAGTGTATCTAGAGGGGTAATAGATGTTACCTATGGAGGTACCCAATGGGAATAATAATGTGGTTATGTATTGTTATGTATGAAGGTCATTTCTAATAAATAAGGCCCATTTAATAGTTTGAACACAATAATTGTGAGAAGGATTACTAAAAAGTTCCTTCTCTAGAATGTTATTAGGAGGTAGATAGAATTATATAAAGAAATATAAGCAATGTAATGAAGAACGTGAGTGGATTCCTTCCATAAAATGATCAATTGTAAGGTGTTTCCCTACCTTAAAGGTTTTGGTATTATTCAAGTAAATGATATTTTCCATATTATTCTTTGTATCTTGTATGTGATTTTATATTCAGATCTTAGGCACTCAACAATTGGTATTAGAGCACTTTCTCGGGCCAAGAAAAAGGGGCATTTTTTTTTCATTTTTGCATATTTTCAAAGGAACAAGAAAAAGAGGGCCACAACACTGTGATCAATTCATATAATATTCAGTGCAAAATTTGCCAAAGCGATTTGTAGATCTAATTTCCTCTTGGAAAAGCAACTAATTTCGGAAAAAAAAAATTGCCTCAATCAGAATACGGGAGGTCAAGATATCGTTGATTTAAAATTAGCAATTTTCAAGATTTTTCCGTGATAGCTGTGAAACTACAAAGCTCATAACGTTTGACAGTGTGTGCATATTTCTACCAAATCAATCCCATTGAATAGAGGATTTTCAGGGATTTCATTTGGTATATTATATGTGGTGCTTCCAATTGATATGTCGTGCGCTACAACCTCTAAAACTTTTCTCTGTCAAACCCTCATGGGAATGAAAAAAGATCTCGAAGATATTCTAGAGACCATAGCCAAATATCAAGAGAATTGTAATATCGTGACCACATACCCTTGCATTGAGGAATAATATAATCGAGAAAGAAATGTTTGGTATGATTTAGAGAATGATTGTGATGATTGGTACATGGATAGTTGTCATTTCTGGGATGACAACTACTTTCATCTTCTATATGATGACTTTACTCCACTTTATGTAGAGAACATCATTGAGGGGAATCAAGATTCTGTTATGACTACTAGTGTTCATCTTGCATATTTTACAGTGGTATTGTTCCTTCCAAATTCACCATCGACCCTTTACAACTATGTGGATGATCTTTTTGAGGATTATATTTATTTGAATCCCCATGTCATTGGTGGGTATTTGGAGCATAGTAATTGGTCATGCATGGAGCTCAGGAGTTATCAATTGGATTTCATATTCAACACTCATACATGGGACCTAGGTTTAAGGTGGAGTTTGGACTACTTCAACATGGTGGATAGCATTTGTACATGGGACCTTGGCTTTCTAACCTACTTGAAAATTATGGTCCACCCTCATCCATGGGACCCTGGTATATGGTTGTACTTCATCACAACAAGTGTTGAGGACAATGTTTTTCTAAGGGCAGTGGAATGTAGTATATCTAGGGGGGTAATAGGGGGTACCTAGGGATTTAGCCAATGGGAATAATAATGTGGTTATGTATTGTTATGTATGAAGGTCATTTCTAGTAAATAACGCCCATGTAATAGTTTGAACACAATAAATGTGAGAATGCTTACTAGAAGGTTCATTCTCTAGAATGTTCTTAGGAGGTAAATACTATTATATAAAGAAGTGTATGAAATGAAATGAAGTATTGTGGAAGAGTATTGTATTTTGAGCTTAGAATATTAGGAGGTTCCCCCCTCGAAGAGGCAAGATAACAAAAGTGGATTCCTTCCATAAAAGGATCAATTGTAAAGTGTTATCCTACCTTAAGGGTTTTGGTATTAATCAAGTAAATGAGATTTTCCATATTATTATTTGTATATTGTATGTGATTTTCTATTAAAATCTGAGGCACTCAACATTTGGTATCAGAGCACTTTCTCGGGCCAAAAAAAATGGGCTATTTTTTTCATTTTTGCAGGTTTTCAAAGGAACAAGAAAAAGTGGATCGCGACACTCCAATCAATTCTTGTAGAATTTGCTGCAGAATTTTCCAAAATGAGTTGTATATACGAGTTTCTCTCAGAAAAACAATTGTTTTAACAAAAATCGTCTCAATTAGAGTTTGGGAGGTCAATATATCGCTAATTTAAAATTAGCAATTTCAATTATTTTATTTTTTTCGTGATGACCGTGAGACTGTCATAACTTTTATAACTTTTAACATGGTGTTCATATTGTTATCAAAGCAGTGCCATTGGATAGAGGATTTTTATGGGTTTCATTTGGTATATTATATGTGGTGCTTCCAATGGATATGTCATGCGCTACAACCTATGAAAAAGTTTGCTCTCAAACTCTCATGGATATGAAAAAAACTCTCCAAAGTATTCAAGAGACCATAGCTAAATATCAGGAGAATCGTATTCTTGTGACAACATACCCTCGCATAGAGGAAGAATATAGTAGAGAAATATATGCCCAATATGATTTAGAGAATTATTGTGATGATTGGTACCTGTATAGTTGTCATTTCTAGGATGACAACATCTTTCATCTTCTATATGATGACTCTACTCCACTTTACGTAGATAATATAATTGAGGGAAATCAAGATCATTTTATGACTACTAGTGTTCAACTTGCATATTCTACAATGGTATTGTTGCTTCTAGATTTAGCCTCAACCCTTTAAAACTATGTGGATGATGTTTTTGAGGATTATATTTATTCGAATCCCCATGTCATTCATTGGTATTTGGAGCATATTAATTGGTCATTCGTGGAGCTCAAGGGTCATCAATTGGGTGTCATATTCAACACTCATACATGGGACCCAGGTTTAAGTTTGAACTTGTACTACTTCAACATGGTGGCTAGCATTTGTACATGGTAACATGGTTCTCTAGCCTAGTCCAAAATTATGGTACACACTCATCCATAGCACCCTGGTATATGGTTGTACTTCATCACAACAAGCATTGAGGATGACATTTTTCTAAGGGGGTTGAATGTCATGTATCTAGGGGAGTGATAGGGGGTACCCAATGGGAATAATAATTTGGTTATGTATTTTTATGTATGAAGGTCATTTCTAGTAAATAAGGCCCATGTAATATTGCGAACACAATAAATGTAAAAAGGCTTACTAGAAGGTTCCTTCTCTAGAATTTTCTTAGGAGGTAGATAATATTATATAAAGAAGTGTAAGAAATGTAATGAAGCATGGTGGAAAACTGTAATATCCCCAGGTTGATCCCAGTTGTAATTGTGCATATAGGTTGGTGATCCATAATATTTTGGGGCTAGAGTGCCTTTGTATATGTACTTTGAGGCCAGAGTGTCTGCGTGGTTATTAGGCTAGTGAGCCGGATGCAAAAAGGATTGTGGGCCTATCCTTTGTATTATGCAATCACTTGAATACTAATAAAATTACACCACTACTGCAAACCATCCTGAAATACGAGTAAGGGGGATAAACTCCACTAGAGTGGGAAAAGAAGCTAAGAGTCTTAGGTTAAGGGTTAAGCCTAAGGTGCTTAAGCAAAGAGAATATTTTAATATTATTTTCTAAAATCCTAATTTATGGATACATATACGTTATGATATCCTAAGTTTCCAAGAGGAGGGAACGGATTACCAAGTGGGTTAAAATGGGGTTGCATGGAGTGACAAGTGTCATTTTATTAACATGAAAATATAATGAGAAAACTTAGTGCATTTGGGGGGAGAATCCATCCATTCGGGGGGACGGATAGGATCTCCATGTTTGGAAGCATATTCATGTAGAGGCAAGTGTTGCTACTAGATTTTCCTTTTTGTTGAAGAACGAGTTTGGGGAAGAGGACATGGATACATTCTTTTCTAGAGGGGAGAGGATCATGTGTTGTTGTCACCATTCGTACTCTCCTACCATCTATCATTTGTGCTTGATGCTATCCTTCCCTATAATGAAGAACTAGAAGCTTTATGTGAGTGTTTTCTTGTAGGTTGAACTGAAGAGATGGGTTGTCAAGCCTGTGGGAAGTTGAAGAGGCGGGTTGTCGGGCCCGTAATCCTTCTCTCCAGGTGGGAGAAGTGTTGCCATGAAAGGTGGGTTGTCAGGCATATAATCATTCTCTCCATGTGAGAGAATTTTGGGGAATTGAGTTCCCGATGTGCCAATTGCAGCTACAAGGCTCAGAGACTTCCCGTCCGTCTTGTTGTTGAATCCTAGAAGGGAAGTGGGGAAATCGATGGGCACACTTCCTTTGTGGGAAAAGCATGTGGGGAAGTTAGAGACTGTAGCTAGATGGAGTGGGCAATTAAATCTGAGTATTATTGTTGTTAGAAGACTCAGTCTAGGATAGGAGTCCCTTTTTTCACAAGTGGATTTTAAGCCCAGCTCAGGGGTCACTTGCTGTCATTTTGTGGGCAACAAATTTTATGGCTGGGAGGAAATTTGGAAGTCTGCACACAGTCGGTGACTATTAATATAAGAGAAGTGGTTCACCATGTGTTTGCTTAAATTTGTGGATGAATGATTATGTATTTTGTTAATGGATATTTGTTGTGCTAGTTATATTCAATATGTTGTGGTTATAATGGTACAGTAATTGTAGATGTGTATTATCCATCATGGTCATGGATTCCACTGAAATTATACCTTGAATTTTACAGGGATTATATTTATATAACTTATGTTATGGGTATTTGCGATTAAAATTGTACTTATGTATATATGCTACTAGAATTGTCCGAGAATGTACATTTCCTTACATATGCACAATTTAGGAAATGTTATGTGTTTTATGTAGTAGTATCGCTTATATATATATATATATATATATATATATATATATATATATAT
>ML826271.1:28735-42267 GCA_009831015.1 Picea engelmannii
TATACTGGACCTGTACGGGCTTAACATAGAGCATAGAGATGGAATTGCAACAGGTCTGGAACATGTTTGACAAAATCGCTAAATGAGATTTATCTCTATGGACTATGATAATTATGAAGTAAAGCGAGAATTGAGATATGTCAGATGATGGAAGCAGAATCATAGAATTTTTGAAAGGCCCGGTAGCCTTAGAAATCTCTTGGAATAAATCGTGGAGTGACTAGGTCTAGGTCCAGACTGTATAATCTAGGAGAACACCATGTTTTCCATGGAAAATTCACAACAGTCAATTTTTTCACAACAAATCGATCTTGGCCATTGATCAAGGTCTTAATGTACAAGGAATTTTCGAGAATCAAGGTCATGGCTAACCATTGGATAATCAGAGGCAGATCGGGAGATCCTAGTCATTAATCGGGGCCCTCGGGTATGAGGAATTCGAGGATTGGGTTCTTTTATTGACCGTCGGATCTACCAAAAGGTGGATCCAACTAATCGTGACCATTGATCGTAGAGGCATTGTCAGAGTTAGCTGGTCGAAGTGGCTCGGGAGCTTGGAGTAGAGTCTACTCCAAAGGAAAGGCTCCGAGGAGCAATCCTAACCGTTTATCACAGTCTCGTTGAGAAGTAATCTTGGTTGTAGATCTTCATAGAAGCTCAAAAGGAATTCTAGTGTCCCGAGATATCAAAACATTGGGCCCTGGAAAAGTTTTAAGTCCACATAATTTTGGAAGCCCGATAGGCCGATATCCGGTGAGTGAGAGGATATCTACCGTAGATATGTGAAAACTCGAATCAAATCCCAGCCGTAAATCTCGTGGGGTCATAACCCCGTGTTGAACTTGATTACGATATCGTAATTATGGGATTAGTATTAACTAATCCTCTCGTAATCCCCGACATCTGTATATTTCCAAGTTAACACCATGAGTAAGGTCTGACATCCAGTGCCCGATGGTGACGTGGGATGTGACAAGTGGTCCACATGTCATGATGAAGGAAGGCCATGTGTCACGTGAATTTGGCCGAATTGGACTAGGTTATGTAAGGAAAATGAGTGCCACATGTCAATATGTACACGTGCCATGTGTCACACCCCTTGTCATACCACATGGCAGTAGAAGATTTGATGATGAGTCCGATGTGGATCCGACGGAGGACGAATACCCTTGGGTTAACGGTGTTGGATCCTAACTGTCAGATCTAAGGGATGATAAACCTCCACCGTTGATCCGAGTCAAGGGATTCAATCATCCTTAGACCACCGGCGAGTCTTGTTACTAGGATACGTTGGGTATTTCGATGCCCAGTATCTTGGTGGCCACGTGTCAATCTATGACTAAAGACATGTGTCTAAACCTTCGCCCTCATATCTATCAATGATAGATCTCAACCGTCCATCGGAGGGGGATTGGTCGGAGTGGTTGTGAATCCAGGAGGAGGAAGTACTATGAAAGGAGTACCCCGAAAACTAATCTATTTCATCAATCAAAGGATGGCCACGATGTATGTTTATCGTTGATGCATAAATGGGGGCACGGGGTAAGTGTGAAGGTTTTCTGAGTGATATATTATCCATCATGCACTTTGGGATCTTCGATGAGATCATAGATATTGATCATCGATTCTCTTGGACCATCTGATCCGTTCAAAGGTATGCTCTCGGAACTTAGTTGTCGGGGTGTGAAAAGTAGCCCGACGTAGAAGTACCCCAACGGAAGGCTTTAGTTAGCAATTGAAAATGTAGTAAGGAAGTTCGATAAGGAGTGGATCTGAGGAGTGAGGTGGCAGATTCCATGTCAATGCCACGTCGGGGGGGGCACATGTGACAACGATGCCACGTGGCATGGAAGTGAAATTAAAGGTGGATGACCTAAGAACGTTGGAGGGCTATAAATTTTGATCCATAGATCATATTTGAGTGTGATTACAGTCATTGGAAAGCTTTGGATGAGCAGAAATAACTTGTGATATCTGTTTGGAGAAATGAAATAGTTGGAAAAAGCAAAAAAAATTAACACCCCATCCCTTAGAAGGTACTTAAGGGGTTGGGTATGTTACAAAGTGGTATCAGAGCTCTAGTTTCAACATTGAGCCTGCATGGGCCAATTAACATAGCGTAAAACCATCTTGTTTTGGACTTTCTGGCAATAGAGGAACGTTGTTGTCGCTTGGTGGAATAGTAAACACTCCTACAGGAGTGGGATTGTGTTGATAAGTATTATTGGTTGAATTTGATTGTGAAATGGCAGAATCATGTTAAGGACTACTTAAGTTCAGAGAATGAATGAACTAGTTGTTGTAATGATGGGTTGTTGGAGCCCTAGAAAATATAATTGTTGTTAAATAGAGATAATCCATGTGTGCATAAATCATGTCGTTAAGAGGACTAATAGACAAAAGTGTTTGGTGCACAAGTGGTGTTGTAATACATATGGTAATGAGTAAGCAAGTATGAACATGTGAATAGGTTTATTATAACCTATGGTTGATGGCAAGGCATGGTCTGTTGATGGATCATTTTGGTCAATTATTACTTCGTATCAACAGGAGAGTAAAAGCATAATTGAAAATTTGATAATTCCTTTGTGTGTAGCTCCAAAAGGATGAGATAGAAGGACTAAGAAGAGATTGATATAAAGTCTAGTCAGGAAGTACTGAGTATTTCAAGCTAACCAATGGGTTAGATTGACATTCAGAGGTGGATGGTAGCCATACAGGTATGGATGGGTATGCTCAAGTAGTAGTAAAAAGGGAATCTTGAGAAAGGATTTCCTTGGTAAAAAGGTATGTTGACCAAGGATGGTATGAGGCATGAGAGGAAGTTGGATTTGGGAATTCTATTTCCCTGGGTAATAATGAAATTTCCAGATTGTGATTCTAGATTTGGAATACCTTTATCGCAGTTGGAAAATAATGGTTTCCTGCTAGGTATTTCCATAAGGAAGGCAACATAAGTATGAGTATGCTTGAAAAGTTGGGCATGTAGATGATTGTAATATCTCTTCAAAATAGATTGATATTAAGACCAATTAATATGAATGATTGATATCAAAACAATCTTTGGGTTCTTTAAGAAGTTGATGCTAAAACAAAGGAGTTTGATGAGCAACATGGAAAACCCTTAGTGAAAATTTATGTTTAGGAAAGAATCCCACAGGAAAATTATGCCTATCAGATGTGGATGTTAGGTGGGAAATCCATCTGCAACACATAAGAAGACATGTATATCAGGTCCATTGTAAAGCAAGGAAATATGGAAGGGTGGATTTTACAACTTATGAAAGAATTGGACCTAGTGTCAAGGATGAACACATGCACTTGAAGGCAAATTCTTATGTCAAGAAATCTACTCATGATCATCAGAGTGCTCAGAGGAATCGGGGCACAAGAGTAAAGAAAGTACTAAGTGAAGTAGTGAAGTTCCATTCACTATAAAGGATGTCAATGTACAGATAAAGTAGTACATTGTGGAAGAGTTATTCTAAAATATTGAGATGTCAAACGTTATCCTTTTGATAGATAAAGATAGAGTGTATACTTGGAGATAAGGGCATCATCTTCCAGGATCATTCCATAATTTTGGGGGTAGTACCTCCATCATTATTATCAAGGTGGTATAGTGGAAGTATGGAAAGAATGTTAGAACTTCAAAGGTGAAGTATTGAAGGTGCATGAAATCTAAAGAATTCCAGAAGATGGTCCAAAAGTAATGCCCCGTGTGCAAAGTGGATATAGAAGTATACAACCATACTTCAGAAGAAAAAAGAATTATATAAATATAAGTGAATTACATAATGGAATAAGTCCATAAGTAATCAGATAAAGTAATAAAAATGTACTACTAAGTGGATGGCAAGTGATTTGAGTTTAAGATGACACTTGAAGAGTTGTGGCAGCAATGAAGGGATTGTTGATGTGAAGGAGAATGTTGAGTGTAGTACAAAAGTGTGAATACTTTTCCAAAATAGGTTGGGATATCCAATTAAAAAGGATCCCAAGCATGAAGGTGATTTTCCTGAAAGGAAAATCAATAAGGAATCCTCAAGATGGAAATGGTTCTAAATTTAACCTACTAAGAAAGAGGGATGGTACATGAGAGAACCATCTCAAGTAGAAAGGGTCCATTGGTGTTACTCCAAGAAGCTGGAAGCACCACTGGAGTTCATGGTATTTGGTGAGAGTAATGTTGATTACTCTAAAAAGTGATTTCTACAAATCCTAAAGAAGAAGTCACACGTGCAGAAATAATTAACTATGCCAGTCAAGTTGAGATTTAATGGGTATGGAAAGAAGAAGAGAATGATTCAAGAAACCACGAGAACTAGAGTGATTTAGAGAGGGAAAGTTGAATCAATTGGTGCAGTAAATTAAATGGGTTTTGAAGACCCATGGTCGAAAAGAGAGCATGAATGGATATGTAATTTAGTTATATAATGTGTTGGGTCACAACGATCCAAGTAATAGATTAATGCTAAAGATTAAATAACAACATAGTGTATGGTTGACAATGTAAAAGTAGCCAAGAGTGGATTGGCCATAAAAGTGCTTAGGGAAGAAATAATCATGTGCAATGATTATAGTAAGAACTAAGAAAAGCCAAGAACAACAAAGAGAGTTGTGAATGATGATGTAAGTTGCTGAAATTGTTGTAACAACCATTCAGATATGGCCTACTGGATAGCCATAAATAGCACAGGAAGCTGAAAATTTTATGCAATAATATGCATTAGTGAATGTATATTTATTAAACTGTATAACATGTTAAAGACCAGGATTAGTTGAATGTTATATATATATATATATATATATATATATATATATATATATATGAAAGTGCTAATGATTGATGTTATGATAGGAAAGAAAGAGTTAATCCATGGTTTCTAGTGCTACATATGAAGTTGTTTCATATAGAGTGCCTCCATATGAAGGAGGCAACATGGAAGGTTGTGGAAGGAGGCATGGAAACTCCTACCATTACCAGCTAATTAGGTAGCTTTAAAATTCATTAAATGACAGTTATGCAGGTATGAATGCCTTAGGCATTTACATTGCACAGTTATCGAAGGGAGTTTGGGTTAAATTCCCTCAGCCAGAGGTTGTTGGTGAAGAAATATTTTTGTTTGATTTGCATGCACCAATAGATTATATACCATGTGGTATGGTAAAGGCCAAGGGTCTGTGTTAACAATAAAAGTTGTTAGGATTTTAGTGCACTCATGTGACACAAAAATATGTCATGATTTTATTGGTTATGGAATAATAACCTAAGCAATTAAGTAGTATAATCTATTGTGTGTGTGTGTGTGTGTGTGTGTGTGTGTGTGTGTGTGTGTGTGCCAGTAAAGCTAGTCATGAATGAGGTCATCACATGATTGGATTTGGAAACGATATGGTGCCACACAAGTGTCCAATGAATTTTCCTACTTATAATTAATGGTTGAACTGAAAAAAATTTGCTAACCCTACAGGACACCACAAAATTTTATTCTTGGTATAGTGATAGGGTCAAAAGGGAAGGTATACAAATGATAAACATGAAATGAAAAGTGTATGGATTATGTGTTTTGCCATTGTCTAGACCATTTAATTATCCTGGTGGGATGCATGATTTAGAACAAGGATTTCTAAGTACAATATAGGATTTCCTTGGAAAGATATGCATGGAGAATTCCATTCATGAATATTGTACTAATTTTTCACTCATGTATGCTAACATAGAGTGTGTTTGCTTGAAGACTTTATCAATAATTGGATGATCAGTTGTAAGAAAATTGCTAAGTGTAAACCATTCTAAGAATGTTTTATGAGCTCTTGAGAATATTACAATAAAAGCATATTATGCAGGGAGTACTAACCATCCATTTTGGTTGAATGCAAGATGAAGTGTTACAAGAAAAGTAGTCACAAATATGGCAATGTTGGAAGCCATAATGAAGGCTGATGCATATTGTTGCAACAGTCAAGAAAAACATAACATGGAATTTCACATTTCAAAGAAAAAGTAGAATTACCTGTTGAAACAAATTTGAATTTTAAATGAAAGTATATGAAATCATCTCATGATAATTGCATGTGTAAGATACAGGAGAACCGAGTATTATTAAATCTTGAATGCTTAAAGAAAAGAGTGGCTTATGTTGAGACACTAGAGCTTATAATTGTAGATCCTCAGTGGAGGTTCGTTAATGAGTCGACGCTCTCCTTGTGTGTGAAATCCTTGGCAAGATGGATTGTTGAAGGACTGTATATCAGTGAAGGGATACCTGAGCCTAAAAGGGCGAGTGCAGCAAGGAAGAAGCAACATAAGAAATTTCCAATGAGATGAATTCTTACTGAAGTTACTCTATGGACGAGAGAAAAATATTTCTAGTAGAAGTATGAAGATAGGACTAAAAGGATAACAAGCTTCAGTAGCCAAGGCATGGATCTTTTTGAATAATTTTGGAAAGAATAGTGTATTTATGCACTGATCACAGTGCATAAATAAGGGGGAGGGGAATGCAATATCCCCAGGTTGATCCCAGTTGTAATTGTGCATATAGGTTGGTGAGCCATAATATTTTGGGGGCAGAGTGCCTTTGTATATGTACTTTGAGGCCAAAGTTCTTGCATGGTTATTAAGCTAGTGAGTCGGATGCAAAAAGGCTTGTGGGCCTATCCTGTGTATTATGCAACCACTTGAATACTAATAAAATTACACCATTGTTACATACCATCACAACAAATGAGTAAGGGGGCCAAACTCCACTAGAGTGGGAAAATAAGCTAAGAGTATTAGGTTAAGGGCTAAGCCCAAGGGGCTTAAGCAAAGAGAATATTTTAATAATATTTTCTAAAAGCCTAATTTATGGATACATATACATTATGATATCCTAAGTTTCCAAGAGGAGGGAATGAATTACCAAGTGGTTTAAAATGGAGTTGCATGGAGTGACAAGTGTCATTTTATTAACATGCAAATATAATGGGAAAAATTATGCAATTTGGGGGGGCATCCATCCATTCAGGGGGACGGATAGGCTCTCCATGGTTGGTACCATATTCCTACTGAGGCAAGTGTTGCTGCTAGATTTTCCTTTTTGTTGAAGACCGAGTTTGGGGAAGAGGCTATGGATTCATTGTTTTTTGGAAGGGATAGGATCAAGTGTTGTTGTCACCATTTGTACTCTCCTGCCATCTATCATTTGTGCTTGTTGGTATCCTTCCTTGTACTAAAGAGATAGAAGATTCATGTAAGCAGTGTTCTCTTGCAGATTGAACTAAAGAGGTGGGTTTTCATTCCCGTGAGCACTTGAAGAGGCGGGTTGAAAGGCATGTAATCCTTCTCTCCATGTGGGAGAAGTGTTGTCGTGAAAGGTGGGTTGTCAATCCCGTAATCATTCTCTCCAAGTGAGAGAATTATTGGGAATTGAGTTCACAATGTGCCAATTGCAGCTACAGGGCTCAGAGACTTCCTGTCTGGCTTGTTTATGAAGCCTGGAAGGGAAGTGGGGAAACCGATGCGGCACACTTCCTGGGTGGGACAAGCATGTGGGGAAGTTAGAGACTATAGTTGGCTTGAGTTGGCATTTGAATCTAAGTATTATTGTTGTTAGCGGACTCAATCTAGGATATGAGTCCCTTTTTTCCCAAGTGTATTTTAAGCCCAACTCGGGGATGACCTGCTATCAATTTGTGGGAAAACAATATTATGGTTGGGAGGAAATTTGGAAGTCTACATGCAGTCGATGACTATTTATATCAGATAAGTGGTTCACCATGTGCTTGCTTAAATTTTTGTATGAATGATTATGTATTTTGTTAAAATGGATATTTATTATACTAGTTATATTCAATATCTTGTGGCTATAATGGTACGGGAATTGTAGATATGTATTATCCATCATGGTCATGGATTCCACTGAAATTATACCTTGAATTGTATAGGGATTATATTGATATAACTTCTGTTATGGGTATTTGCAGTTAAAATTGTACTTGTGTATTTATGCTACTAGAATTGTCTAAGACTGTTCATTTCCTTACATGTGCACAATTCAAGAAATGTTATGTGTTTTTTGTAGTAGTATCGCTTATATATATATAGTTGATATTCTGCCTATATTTGAGAAATGAGTTACTATACTGGACCCGTACGGGTTGAACATAGAGTGCAGAGATGGAATTGCAACAGGTATGCAACCTGTTTGAAAAAATTGTTAAACGAGGTTTAGCTCTATGGACTATGATAATTACAAAGAAAAGAAAGAATTGAGATATGTCAGTTGATGGAAGCAGAATTATATAATTTCTGAAAGGCCTGGTAGCCTTAGAAATCTCCTGGAAGAAATCATGGAGCCGCTAAGTCTAGGTTCGGACTGTATAATCCAGGAGAACACCGTGTTTTCCCTGGAAAATTTTCAATCGCCGATTTCGGCACAGGGAATCGATCTTGGCCATTGATCAAGATCCTAATGTACAAGGACTTGTCGATAAACGAGTTCATTGTTTATCGTTGGATAATCAAAGGCAGATCGAAAGATCATAGTCATTGATCGGGGTCCTCAGGTACGAGGAATTGTCGAGGTGATCCAGGTGGATATCGGTGGCCACCCACCTTTTTCGACTGGCTCAAAACCGTTTTCTGGCAATTTTGGCAATTTACTATTTTTAGCAGTTTTTAACTTCCAGGGCCATTTTGAGGGCCCAAATGAAGGTTTTTCGAGATCGAGGTTCTCAATGATATTTGAAGGCATGATTGAGCCCCCAAAATGAATCTCCTCAACGATACCTTTCCAATGAGCTATGACACACCTAAAATGGAGATCGTATGCAAAAGTTACGACCCCGGGAAGTTGATGTACTCACTTACCCAAACTAGGCCCACGTGACTTTTGGCGCTTCATCTCCTAGGGTTAGGTTTTTGGATGTCTAGGGTTTTTGGCATTCTGGTTTATTTTAAAAAAAGGCCTTCAGAGCCTCATTGTAATGATCTTCTTGCGAATGTGAGTAGCCATCACATCTCTTCTCAGAGATAAGTTGCCACCATTCTAGCGAGTCTTTCACTCTGTATTTTTACAGTCTCTGTACATTTCTTTGATTAATAGAAATTGTGTATTACTATATATCTGTGTTTATGGTTGCATCTCTGATACATTTCTGTTATATTATTGAATATCTATGATATCTCTGTTCATTTCTTTATTATATCTCCTCTCTCATTTCGTGCCGAAAATAATCTGGATCACGAGGATTGGATTCTTTTATTGACCGTCGAATCCACCAGAGGGAAGATCTAGTTAATCATGACTGTCGATCGTAAAGGAATTTTTGGAGTGGCCCAGGAGCTTGGAGTAGAGTCTACTACGAAGGAAAGGCTCCAAGGAGAAATCCTAACCATTTATCAAAGTCTCCCTAAGAGGTAATCTTGGCCATTGATCTTCATAGAAGCTCAGGAGGGATTCTATCATCCCAGGGTATTAGAACACAGGACCCTGGAAGAGTTCTAAGTCCAAATACTTTTGGAAGCCCGATAGGCCGATATCCAATAGGTGAGAGGATGTCCATCATAGATCTATGGAAACCTAGATCAAATACCATTCGTAGATCTCGCGGGGTCATAACCTCATGATGAACTTGATTACGATCTCATAATTATGGGATTAGTATTAAATAATCCCCTCGCAATCCATGAAACTGGGATATTTCCAGTTAAAACCATAAGTAAGGTCTGACATCTGGTGCCCTGTGGTGACATGGCATGTGACAAGTGGTCCACGTGTCACGACGAAGGAAGGCCACATGTCACCCTATGGTGGTTCCACATGTCACGTGGATTTGGCTGAATTGGACTAGGGTTCGCAAGGAAAATGAATACCACGTGTCAAGAGGTACATGTGCCATGTGTCACACCCCTTGTCATACCACGTGGCAATAGGAGATTCGTTGATGATTATGATGTGGATCTGACAGAGGAAGGATGCCCTTGGGGTAACGTCGTTGGACCATGACCATCAGATCTAAGGGAGGATAAACCTCCACCATTGATTTGAGTCAAGGGATTCAATCAACCCCAGACCATTAGGGAGTCTTGTTACTGGGATAAGTTGGGTATTTCGGTGTCTGATGTCCCGATGGCCATGTGTCGATCTATGACTAAAGACAGTTGTCTAAACCTTCTCCCTCGGATCTATCGATGGTAGATCTCAATAGTCCATCAGAGGGGGATTGGTCGAAGTGGCTTCGAATGCAGAAGGAGGAATTACTTTGAAGGGAGTACCTCGAGAACTAATATGGGTCATCAATCAAAGGATGGCCACGATGTATGTCTATATTTTCTCCATAGAGGGGTCTGCGGGGTAAGTGTGAAGGTTGTATGAGTGGGATATTATCCATCATGCACGTTGGGAGCTCTGATGAGATCGAAATCATTGATCACATGCTCTCCTAGACCGCCTGATCCATCGAAAGGTATGCTCTCGGAACTTAGTTAACGGGGTGTGCAAAGTAGCCCGACGTGGAAGTACTTTGACAGAAATATTTATTTAACAATTGAAAATGTAGTAAGGAAGTTTGATAATGAGTGGGTCTGAGGAGTGAGGTGGAATATTCCACGTCAATGCCACTTCGGGGGGAGGGCACGTGTGATGAGGATGTCACGTGTATGCCATGTGGCATGGAAGTGAAATTAAAGGTGGATGACCCAAAAACTTTGGAGGGCTATAAATTTTGATCCAAAGCTTGGATTTGAGCGTGATTATAGTCATTGGAAATCTCTAGATGAGCATAACCATCATGTGTTTCATGTTTGGAGAAATGAAGTAGCTGGAAAAAGCAAAAAAAAATTAACACCACATCCCTTAGAAGGTACTTAAGGGGTCAAGTTTGTTACAAAAGAGTATTGTATTTGGATCTTAGCTCATTAGGAGGTTTCCCCCTCGAAGAGGTAAGTGGATAGGAGTAGATTCCTTCCATAAAAGTATCAATTGTAAGGTGTTTCCCTACCTTAAGGGTTTTGGTATTAATCAAGTAAATAATATTTCCATATTATTCTTTGCATATTGTATGTGATTTTATATTTAGATATGAGGCACTTAACATCATTAGTGGAGTATTCTTAGAACAAGTAACCCTCTTACTAGTATTGTGATTGGTGAAAATGTCCTGAAACAGTGAATGACATATGAATCACCATAAGACCTAATTCTCTATTAGGAAGTAGATGCTTTCAATCGCCTAAGTTGAGGTAAATGATTATTTCTTTATAATGTATATCAATGAAAGAAATTTAGAAAATTTTGTTGGATCATGTTGTCATTGATGCCAATGGTTTGATTATTTGGGAGATTGTTGGATCATATGTCATTGATGTAAATGGTTTGGTTTGATTGATGTCATTGATTGACGTCAAGTAATTGATTGATTGATGATTGATGAACAATGAATATGCATTGATGAGAATGATATATGTCCAAGTGGAAACCAATTGATAAAGATGGATCATTGATATGATGCCCTTGATAAGAATGCTAGATGTCCAAGTGGAAACCAATTGATAAAGATGGATCATTGATATGATGCATTGATGAAGATGGATCAATGAGTTGTCATTGATACATGATGCATAGTTGATATATATGATGCAGTGGTGAATTGATGCAAAGATGAATCATTCTTGTCTTATCATGGTTTATAAGGTGCACAAATGGATGAACTCCAAAGTGGTCCCCTTATGGTGAAAGCCCTCACGGGAAGACGCTTTACAGATTGAGTTATCCTAGAAGAATGGTTGGAGGACCCATGCTTGCATGTGGATTAATGAGATGAAGATCAATGAAGCTGTTGGTGAAACTATCCTAGATGGATAGTGCTAGACATGCCAATTCCGGTGGTATGTGGAATGTCACATAACTCCTCACGGTTTGAGAGTTATGGCTCTACGAAGTTGAAGGACCCCCATATGATGGCTTGAAACCCCAAAAGGTCAAAGAAGTCAAAGTGCTTGAAAAGAAGAAATCATTATTTAAATGATAAAGTAAAGTGACAAAATCAAGAAAGATTATTTAAATGATAAAATGAAGTGACAAAATCAAGAAGGAATATTTAAATAATAAAGTATTGGAGAACTTTCTATTCATGGAAAGTGATTAACCCTAAAATAAGGAAAATAGGTTAAGTGACCTAGAAATGGGTTAAGTAACCTAAAAATGGATTAAGTGACCTAGAAGATGAAAGTATAAATAAGAATTTAGGATCTCTTGTAAAATGTACATTTTGTGAGAATCCTTTTGTGGATCAATGGAGAGCTTCTTGTGAATATCTTGTGGAGTATTGATGGAGAGATTCTTGTGAGAGCATCCTATTGGTGTGGATCTCTTGAGCATGATTGAAGATCTATTTTGAGGAAAAGAGCGAGAGGAGGATCTCATGGACGGATCAAAGTTTCGGCAATATCGGAGATCTTGACGGAAAAAGTCTTGGATTCATAGAAAACCCTATTTTCTTATGTCCACGCGGGTTGTGTGTGTATAGGGTGCGTGTACATGTGGGCTGGTTGTGTATAGGGTGAGTGTACACACGGGCTGACTGTGTATAGGGAGCATGGAGTGGATAAAATCATGGAGATTTTTGTTTGAGCTGGTGCCAAGCTCTTGGATGATGAGGCAGGTTCCAGATCTACATTCTATGGCCTAAGATCTATCACTGAGACACTGGTATGGTTACATTATTGTCTTGATGGATACTATTGCTTGATGTATTGTGAATGCTTAGGGAATTCTTGGTATGGCTTCTATGATGTGGTTCAATTTGGTTGATTTGGTTGATGGAGTGAGCAGCACTCTTGTGATTCAGTTGTGACATGATTGCTATGGTACACTAGTTGTTTATACATGATTGAGATAGCATTCATATTGATTTTTTGTGGAGCATGAGCAAGCTATTGGAGAGATTGGATGTATTATGACCGGCTATGGGTCTGTTTGGACAGTGGAAGACAGAAGAGAAAGTGATTGCAGGTTGCAGAGGATCTGAGCATGTGAAGCAAAGAAAAACCCTAGTTGCTCAGAAGCATACGCTTGTTACATTATACACTGGTCGCGTTCACATGCAGGTTGTAGTGAGCCAGGGAGCGTGCACACACGGGCTGCACTACTGACAGGTCGTGTACCTATTGACAGATTGATATATGTTGAGGATTGTTGCCTCATCTCAGTTGGTGTTGAGAATGTAAGTTGAGTCTTGCAGATAGAGATGGTTCTCTTGTAGAGTTGTAATCTATTCAGTTGTTGCTAATAAACCCCAAGGATTGTAGTCCGTAATAAAAAGAAAATTGTACATACATCTTGTGTTCTTTGTGTTCTTTGTGTTCTTTGTGTTCATTGTGTTGATGACTTGTTGATGATTTATTGCTGATATATGTTGTTGATATGTGCTCACATCTAACTGGTTATAAATGACAGCAATGGGTAATGAATAAATGTTGAATGCTAATTGATGAGTTTTTGTGCAAGAGGGAAGTTTTGGGAAAAAGAGCCCCACACTCATTC
>ML826271.1:49001-63773 GCA_009831015.1 Picea engelmannii
CACTCCATGGGATTGAACAACTATCTCATTAAATATCTTGTAGGAGCCCATAACCATGAAGGAAAGATATCTGCATAAACAACACTTTATGGTCTTGGGACAAAATCATTCACTAATGATATACCTTTATCTCCTCTGAAACCAAAATTTAGAGAATAGGCTAGAGACGTACTCACATATTGAGCTATGATGATGGACTCTCAATGCCTATAGCTAAGTGCTTAGTTGGAGTTGTGGAGGGGGTTTGGGACAAGATTTCAATATGCTTGGAGTATGTAGTTCAATGTGCCTTACCAAATTATTGGTACAATATAAATGAGGCCTTGGGGCCATAGATCCCAACTAAGGCCAAGGGATAGAGAGCCCCAGACTAGAGAGCATGATGTTGAAATTCCGGTAGATGGATAAAGTTATACTTGCACTCCCGCTAAAATGTTATGTGGAGTTTTGATGCATGTTGAAGTCACTCCATGATGTTTGACTCTTATAATAGTTGCAACAAAGGGACCATGACATGGTGAGCGAGACCATTCGAACGATTGTGGGATGATCTAGAGGTGGGTTGAATGGTATGATTTTATGTGGGGGTGCATAAGGGAGGAAGTAAACCCCTATGATTTACTTAACTTGATGCATGATTTTATGTGATTGTTTCATAATAGGAATTTGGGAAGTTTAATTAAGAGCATGCAGTAGCTTAAGTGCACTATGTTTGTTCACTATTATAGGCATGATATTTACCCGTGGTGGCTACACGAGTAACTCCCTCACCTGCATAAGAGTACTAGCATATTTAGGATCATATTTTGTAATGGTTGTGCATATCAAATAGTTCTTTATATAAGAAACAAGTACACAGTCTCTCTCACACACACATACAAAGTAATATGTGCACACTAAAGGAAGGTTAATGAGAATATAAAAAGAAAGTAGTTGCATGAGAATAACATGCAAAGGTGTGCATGCTAATAAACTAATATTTTGTCTTGAATTTGTGCCTAAATTTGGGAATATATGGATGATAGAGAGCATTGAAGGGGGTTCTATTTTCTAGAGTTGTTTTCCACCTTGCATCTAAGGAGATTTTTGTTCAGATGGATACACGAGACTTGCAATATTGAGGGGAGGTATATATTTTTGGTTGGTATAGCCTTAGTAATTAAGGGCTCAATGGGTATCAATATTTGATTGACGAGTTGGTTGAGAGAATATCCCCCCCCCCCCAAATTCGATGTCCATCTCTATTGCTGCCTATTGGTTGATGTTGGTGGAATATGGTCTATGGTTGTCTCTTTTTTCTGTAAGTTTTGACCATCTCTATAAGTATGATTGCAACCCCTTTCTCCTAATATTCTTTCAATTTTAATTGTTGGTTAGTATTTAGTTTCTTTTTTTATTAATATAGATGAATAACACTTGCTAGTTATTACAATTGTTGGTATTTAATTAAATTTGTGATGTACATTTATGTAAATTCATGTGTTGGGTTTTATATTTGAGTTATACTTATGTTGGTTTTTACATTTATGAAAATCTTCCTTTTCAAAGTATTACACATGGTATAAAATCCCAAGATCTTGTGATATTTTACACACATATATGTGGAAAGACATACACGTGAATGAGAAAGAGTATATCATTAGATGATGAAATGTCTCATTACATACCATGTGAAAGGAGGAGTACGTTACATAACTCCCAAATACTTAATTATTAACAACTATATTAAATGCCCCACAATTGCATTTATTTATAAAAGAGAATTTATTTTTCATATAAGTTCTAAATATGGCCATTATCTCCAACACCCTCCCATAAAGGTCATTTTACATGCTTGTTCAAAAATACAAAAAAGGAAAAAGCTTTGAACAAGCAAGATGTTTGTAACCCGCAAGATAATATTTGCAAAAGAGTGATTGGAAGTGCACTATATATAGCAAATTTGGTAAAGCATAATTTACATCATCACCCTTTTGTCTCACCATTGACTCACTAGTTGGATGAGAACCAATGTTGGCTAAATAGTCAACCTTTCGACCATTGACATAAAACTCTCCTTGTTCACTGAATTAACCTCCTCCACATGTTGGTGGTCCAACATATCATGATTTTCTATTTTCTTCTCTAAGGAAGCACCATCATCTTCACCCTCCTTAAGGGTATTCTTCTTTACCACTTCATCTTCACCCTCCCTAAGGGTCTTCTTCTTATGCATTACAGTAGACAATGCATGATATACTTGTTGTTTTCCTACTCTTGTTTGCTCATTTTGACTTGTTTTAGCAGCAACATCAACTAGGGTTTCATCTCTTAAGTTATATCTCATCGGGAACCTCTTTGGCCTAGGTATTATGGCTGAGTTTTCAACTAAATTACAACCATATTTATGTTGAACAAGTCATGCATTCTCAATTTATATCAATTATAATAAACATTATTCTTCCACACCCATAAAAATCATCTTTTTGTTATTCTTATCAACAATAAAACACATATTATCGTTGAAATGTATATGTAAGTGTGGGCTATGCTTCATTATGTTACTTATCAAACGTATATTTTTCTCCAAAAAGGAACATAGTAGGCATATTTAATCATTATCATTTTGCCTCTTAGCTAAAGCAGGACATCTCCCTTTTCTCTAACCCTATATTCTTCTCCATCACTCAAGACAACAGAAACAAACTGAATTTATCCTCTACAAAATCAACATAACAATCAACATTGTTAGTAAAATGTCCAAATGATTCGGAATCAACATACCAATAAAACTTACCACTTTGTGAATCGTTGTTTATGTCCATGAACACGTACAACTCTTCCTCTTCCTTACGTTCAACCACATTAGCATTTTTTCTTTTCATATTTGCCATTGAAAGAATGCTCTTGGTTGTGATTTTTATCACACAGTTGCTTCCCGCAAACTTTTCTTATATGCCCTAATTTTTCACAATAAGATCATTTAATTGATTTTCTATGTTTATCTAACTCAAAATATTTATCTCCATCATTCTATTCCCTCTTTTTGCTACCCTTTCTCTTAAAATTTTCTACAAGTGCTATTTCAAAAGCCTCATTCACATTGTTATTCCCAAACTACTTTTTCCATGTGTCTTGCTACAAGAGCTTAGTGCTCAACTACTCAAACATCAAATCTTTATTAGTACTAGTAATATTCAAGGTTTCAATAAAATTTTCATAGGGAGAAGGAAAAAATTTCAAAGTCATAACCACCATGTCTTCTTCAATTGTCATGTCAATTGATTTTCATTGATCTCTAATATCCTTGATTTTTAACAAATGATTTTGCAAGGAGTTAGAATCCTCCATTTCAATTGAGAATTACACATTTTAAGGAAAACTGGTCTACCTTTGTCTAAGGTTCCATGCATCTTAAGTAGGTTCCCCCACATGAGAAATGCATCCTTACCATATTGAACTTCGGGAAGCATCTCATTCATTACTAAAAGCTTGATAAACATCACAACCTCTTGATTCTTTTCATCATACTTTTCTTGGGCATCTACATTGGTGCCACTCTGGATTTCTTTTGCCAATACAAGTTTTTTCCAAAAATTTGTATTCAAATATGGCAAGTATCTTTTGGTTCCATGATTTAATTTTTTGACAATTAAATTTGTCATTGTCATCTAACATTATATGAGATAAATTGTCCATTTTGTTAGAATTTAAATACACCAAACAATTATGAAATATGAATTTATTCTTCTAACTCAATGATTGGCAATCAAACAATGTCCCGATAATGACAGTAACAAGATATGAACCTCGGAATAAAACAATTATCTATTTTCTGCCCAGAAAATCAAAAAAATGACTCTTCTAAACTTTCTCTCTAAAAAAACTTAGTCTTCAATTTCTAAATGCAAATGCATAAACCCTTTTCAAAATTGTCTTCTTCAAAGTTAATACAATCTCATCAATCATAAAAACAAAGCATGGAACTCACTTCTTTCAATTCTTTAGGCACACAGTCTTTAGTTTTTTCTTCACCAAAACAACATGATTCTCTTCTCAACCAATTCTAAATTTGGGTGGATCTATATTTTCTCTATTCTACAGGTGGCTCTACAATTACCTTAAAATTTGTGTTCTCTTCCCAACTACAACACTCTTATTTGGTGATTGGCAGTGGCTTCCTTTCTCTTTTGGTGGCTACTACAACAGTGATTGCTCAATTTAGTAGCTTGAATCTTTCACTTCATGGGAACATTTATCACTCGACCTAATGATAACTCGTGCAGCTAGTGTCCTATGGCTACAACAATGGTAGCTTTCTCTTTTGTCTCTCATTCAGTATCTCTTGAATGTCTTCGATTATGTTTTGTTTGTTTCTTTTATTTAACTCATGGTTGTCTCTTGATTTATATTTGGTAGCTTCATTATTGCATTTACATGGACCCAAAAATAGATTCCTCTTCATTGCAATTTCACAAAATAAAATCCCTACACATACCACCACACACCCCTGCATACACATACATAACCTGAATCATGGTTCTAATCACCACACAACACAAATTATTGAGGGCACCAAATGTGGATTCTTGGTGGCCCCTTTTATTTATTTTTATTCACTTGATGGATTACTAGTCCCAAGGAAACTATACCTCACAATGAAAGGTAGTATCAAGGTGGTTCAATTCATATTCTATATTATCATTCAAAAATAGCATTGGATCCTTAACCCCACTATCCACAATGGACCACAACATTCTACATTTTATCAATGTCATTATTAAGTCATCATTTGTAATGGCTAGTGTATCCCACTTCTTTTTTTAACTTATTCCCAATGTGTGTGAGTTCTCCCTTAGTGCCTTCTATAATCACAACAGTGCATCATCTCCTTCACCCACTTCATGAGCTTTCTCTCTTACCATGGTTTTGATGTCAGATTTTACACACACATGCATGGACAAGAATACCATGACTAAGAAAGAGTAGATTGGTGCATTCATTAGATGATGCAATGTCTCTTTACATAGTAAGAGAAATAAGGAGTATGTTATGTATCTCCCAAATACCTAACTATTAACAAGTACACTAAATTCCCCATAATTGCATCACTTTATTAGTGAGCATTTATTACTCATCTAAATTTAAGTTCTAAATATGACCATTATCTCCAACATTTCTAACACTAAACCCTTTAAGCCTTCCTAAATAAAATTTATGAACATAATATACAATATTCAAATCTGAAAATAAGGAAAATCCCTAATATAATTTCATATTTTTTGTTATTTTTATTTCAAATCTATTATTATTAGTATTTTATATATATTGTTAGTATTTCACCTTGCTATATTTTCATATCTACATTTAATATTTCAAATTTGTTGTTGTTGCTTCAAATCTGAAATAATAATAGCCCACCTAACCCTAAAAAGAAGGGCAATGTTCTCATAGTTTGGAAGTGATGTACAAAGTCCCACCAATTTAATTATTTCCTGAGTAGTCTCGATTTGCCCAATTGTCTTGGAAATGATGCTTTATGGCATTGGTCCTCTATTATCATGAAAAATATGAATCTCATGAATAATTTAGAGTTCACAAGTTGGTTATCTATCTTATGCCCAAATGTTCAAGATATAATATCCCATTTTTTTAAGGTGGTAATCATATATAGGCTTCCTCTCTCTTCTAGAGATACATTCCATAACCAACTAGAAAAGTTCCCAATGACCTTTGTTACCAATGCTTTCATAGCTGCAACACGTGCACAGAATTATCTACATGCACCATATCAAATGAGTCATTCCAAGAAACACCTTTGTTACCAATGCTTTCATAGCTGCAACACGTGCACAGAAGTATCTACATGCACCATATCAAATGAGTCATTCCAAGAAACTCTAGTATTAGGTTTTGATAAGCCTTTGCCACTACTTTATTTTTCTCTAGAGGTTTAGTAATATTCCAGAATTTTTTTTTTTCATTTGGTAATGTGTTTGGGTCTTATTTTAGCCACACTTAAACTCTAGTAACAATGGTTTTGTTCTTTTGTACTTCAGATTTATGTAACCTTGGTTTTGGGAATATATTGTACATAAATTTCAAAAAAATATTTTTATTTGGTATACTACATGAGAAGAAGATACAATAAAATTAAGTTGTAGACACAGAAGTTGTGTAATTTGGTTTGCATCTATTTCACTAAAACATATGCTCCTCCACAATATTTTAGAAGAGTAAATGTTTTGTTAAGCCATACATATTGAGTTATTACATTTTTATTGTTATAATAGTGTTTTCCTTATTCGTTGACTAGGATTTTTAATGGTCAATTGGACCCTTTAATTGTAATTGTACCATTTGTCTCCTATATATACCAAGGAGACCTAGTTTTAGAGATGATCTCATATTGTACTTTTGTTATATTGTAAAAGAATGTTTTCCTCTCAAAGAGGCTTTTCATTTGTTTTTCTCTCTCATTCTCAAGTCATGGAGTTACTTCTCTTTATCTTTTTATGTTATTTTAGTGTTTGGTGCATAACATTTGATTTCAGAGCATATGATCCTTCGGTTTGGCTCCTTCAAATGAGTCATCTTGGTATTTTGCTATAAAAAATTTATGGAAAGCTTTAGACCATGAAATTTTTGGGATCTGGAGTAGACATATTGAATTACCTATGGTCAAAATTTTAGGTTTTGGTTTTGGTTTGCAATACTTTCATAGATATAAGCTATGGAAATTAGGGTTTTAGACTAATCCTGAAATTAGTCTCAAACAAGTCATCTTGGAAATTTTGCTATAATTAATTTTGGGGATGTTTCAAATACTAAAATTTTTGGGAGCCTATGAAGACAAAGAGAAGTACATGTGGTAAAAAATTTATATTTTGGTTCATTATACTTTTCAAGATACGTTGAGTAAGTTAGGGTTTTTAACTAGTCCTAAAACGAGTCTCAAATAGGTATTATGGGTAAATTGGTCATATAGTATTCTACAAAGCTCCAAATTGAGTTCCACCAGTTGTATTGAATAGAGTATAGACCATAGTGATTTAGGGAAAATTTTCATAAGTAGAAATGAAAAATTGGACACATAGAAGTCAATACAAGTTAGCTCTCCTAAAAGGGCCAAAATCAACAAGTTTGGGGAAAGTTACTATATTTTTTTCTTGGGAACATCTTTAACCTCTCTGAGACAACATACCAACTGTAGACAACCTTCTTAGTTTTTGGGTTCCAAATTTTATAGCCTTTTATATCATCTTTATAACTAATAAAGATACACTTTTCAACTTTATTATCCAACTTACTCCTATTTTCCTTTGGAACATGCACATAAGCATCACAATCAAACACTCTGAGATGTTCAAGAGAAGGTTTCTTACCAGTCCATGCCTCATGCAGATTTGTTTCCACCAACATTGATGAGGATGATCTATTTACTAGGTAACATGCAGTACTCACTGCCTCTACCTAGAATTCTTGTCCTAACCCAACACCATTGAACATGCTCCTTGTTTTTTCCATCAGCATCTTATTCATCATTTTTAAAAACTCATTTTGTTGAGGATTGTATGGAGTAGTATTTTGCCTTTCTATACCACACTTCTTACAAAATTCCTCGAATTCATTGTTGCGGAACTTTCGACCATTATCTATTCTCAACGCCTTTATTTTCTTCTCTATCTGATCCTCCACAAAAGCCTTAAACTCTTGAAATTTAACAAAGACCTCAAATTTCTTTCGAAGGAAATAAATCCATGTATTCCTTGAGAAATCATCAATTAACAAAACATAGTACACATATTTACCTAGTGATGGAATAGGCACGGGTCCAAACACATTACTATGTATTAACTTTAAGATCCTCTATGCTCTTGTATCACTAGATGAGAATGTTACTCGATTATGTTTATGATATATGCAATGTTCACATAAATCAAAATCAAATGTGAAATCGAACATAATTTCAACCATACCTTTACTGTGTAGTGCTTGAAGGCCCTTCTCTCTAATATGTCCCAGTCCTTGATACCATAGCATTTTCTTTTCTCCAAATACCATAGAAACTTTGTCTTCTTCACCATTAGGAACAACAGAAATGTTACACCCATTATTGATTGTGTGTCCCAATAACTTGCATAGAGTTCCATTACAAACTCCCCTCACCAACATTGTTTCTCCTCGAACCATTTTACATGTTTCCTTTTCAAACATTGTATGTACACCTGCATCACTCGTCTTACTTATAGATATAAATTTTCTAGCCAACTCTACGAAATGCAAAACCATAGGGAGTGTTTTAATCCCTTGAGCTGCAACTTCATCTTTTTGCGTCCTGTGATTCTAGTTTTCGAGTCATCTCCTAGGAAAATGTCACCTCCATTATACTTTTCATATTCATAGAACCACTCCCTATGGGGAGTCATATGAAAAGAAGCACCTAAATTGATCGTTCATACATCATGATCTGCATGTGTGCTTAAAGAAGCCAAGTACACATCCCCTCCATTCGAGGAGGCTTTCCCTTCTGTTGAAGGAACATCATTAGATATCTTCCCTCTCTCAACACTTTTTGATCTGCAATCCTTATTGAAATGCCCAACTTTACTGCATTCCCAACATTTCTTTATGGATTTTATGGGAGATTTAGATATACCTCTATATTTAGATCTCCCACTCGAGGGATTATTTTTATTTCTATCCAAGGTGCTTTCTCTTATAGATAAGGAATGTGTGTTCTATCTATCCATGGTTTTCCTCCTCATTTATTTCAATAACAAGGATGAAACCATATCATCAAACTTTAAATTTGGTTGCATTACTACCAATAGTTAGAACTAGACTATCCCATGAATCTAGTAATGAACATAGTAAACTAATGCACTTATATTCATCTGAAATTTTAATATCCATAGACAACAATTGAATTACCATAGCATTGAAGGCATTTAGATTCTTTGTAACCAAGTCTCCATCATTCATACTCAGGAGGTGTAGCTTCTTTCAAAGGAAAAATTTTCTAGGGACTTGGACTGACACAAAGCCCCTAACTTATCCCATAACGCCTTGGCTATAGCTTCTCCTGAGACATTCAATAACACCGAATGTGAAAGACAACTAGATTGTGTTATTTTCCTTCCTATCCAACTTCGTCCAATATTCTCTTAACATACCCATAGGTGCAGTATCATGATCCACGCAACCCACTATTCTTTATCTACCAGAATATCCTCCACCTTCAACTTCCAAATTTTCCCATTAAATTTATCGATCTCTATTACTTTAGAACTACTCACCATTTTATTTCACCACAAGAATTACCACCACAGAGCTCCCACTAAAAATGGGTTTATCACAGACCCAAGACAATCATGAAACTCTTAGCAACAAAGGCATCCCTTGAAGCCAATAACTACTCTATACCAAATGTATGTTTTAAACCTTTACAGTATAGCAATAAATACATAGATTCTTTATAAAACAGAAAGAAAACAATAACATTCACACATAGTACTCATAAATTTTTCCTAGAAACCCTTAACCAATAAAACCAAAAAATGTTAAGAGCCACACCTCTAACTCTTGTTGTATATTAACTTCACCATTAAAATACAATATATAGGATCCAATGGCATCCAAGACCCTAAAATACTGGCATGGATTAGATTCATTAACTATAACTACATTACAATGGGCCAAAAATGGGGCAAAAATAGACCCCAAAATGTACAGTGTATGGGGCTAGTCATGCAAAGAATATAACACATACTCAACACATGGAATCCAACGTCCCTCTGACCAAATCCCAAAATTTAGGAGAGGACCAAACAAGAAATAACCACCTCTCAAGTGTGACGTCACTCCCACATGTGTGGTTCATTCAAGGCAAGGATCCAATGCAAGTGGTGTGTGTGGTCTCCTTAGTGTGGGCATTGTTGGACATGCCTTTTGGATAAGTTTTGGATAATTCTTGGGAAGCATGCAGGAACAGATCATGTGACATTTTCGATAAGGAGAAGTGAGTGTGAAAAGCAGTTGGAGAATGTTTTGGAATCAACGTGCAAAAGGGGGAAAGTAGTTAGGATTTTGGGACATTTTGTCCACATTGTAACGGGCTTAGCCCTAGTGTAAAACTATAAATTGTAATGGGTTTTTGGGTAGAAGGAGGGCTGAAAATTATTATAGTTTATGTTGTGGATTTCTTTTGATTTAGTCAAGTTTTGGAGAAGTATTGAGGAATCTTTTTGAGGTATGACTGAGGAGTGAGGCTCACACTGCATCAAAACGACTATGTAGGTTTGAGTAATGGTTATTGTTGCATATTTTATAAGCGCAGTGCGTAGTTGTAAGGAGACTATAAATGACTAATATAAGAAGCAGGTCGGTATGGACGTAGCCCAGATTTGGGTGAACCATGTTAAAACTTGTGTCTTGATGTGATGTTATGTGTGTGGTATGGATAGTATAGAATATTTAGTATTGTGAATATGTTATTGATATTGCGTAGTGATGATGAAATCTTAGTATTTTGAATGTGTTATTCATATATGTTGTCATAATGTCGCGTACTGAAGTAACTAGTAAATGAATGAGTGACAAGTAAAGTAATGCCACACAATGGGTATGTTGCATGATAAGTAATTGTTAAGTGATGAAAAGGTGCACATAGTAATAAATGAACAGCACACAATAAGAACATGTTGAATGCCTCACTTACCCACATCAATGCAGAAACTTGGTTCCTGCAGCCCGTCTAGATGCCTTAGGTGAGATGTCACTTGATTACAGGTGATGTCGAAAGGGTCAGTGTCTAAGGGTTTTTTTGGTATGTTATCTTTGAACCTAGGGTTTTCCCACTATGCCCCAACAAATGGTTTTGTTGTCGGGGCCATGATTTCTAATTGAGGGGAATGTTTTGGAGGCCGAATAAGGAAGAGATCACATAATGGTTAAGAAGGAAGGAACAAGAATTTTCCAGAGAACATAATAGGAACCCATGGCTCAACAATGAAAAATGGTTGCAAAGGTATGTGTTTACACACCTTCATGAAATCTTCTTTGGTGAATTTCTGATAATTTTGACTGAATGGTTAGAAAGGCTAGTGGAGAATGTTGGGAGATATCAAGCTAAGGATCCCAAAAAGTAGACTCTTTAATTGATCAGAAAATTGAATACAGTAAGTAATAAAGTTTTCGCGCAATTGATTTTTGGTTGGATAGTGTACTGGGGGGTTACATTACAGAGTTTGCAATAGATTCTACTCAGTCTTATAGTGTCGCAGAGAGGGAATTTTTCAAGGGTCTGCGCGGAATATTTATGAGCGCACTATATACCTGGATAAAGATGTTGTTGTGCAAAAAGAATGTCATGAATATGGAATCTGATTGCTAGGTGCCTCCATGCACATAGGGAGACTAGGAGATGACCATAGGATGGTCTGAGAGTGGAAAAGGATGAGTAGGCAACTGATGGACTAAGGATGCCAAGAGAGAATGAAAGTGACTCAGAAAGAGATATTAGAGTATTATGTTGTGGGAAAAGGATTAGGTATAGTAAGAAGGAGATTGTTCTTGAGAGAGAAGAGAAGCACAGAGTGTTTGAGAAAAAGAACCATGTGTAACACTTCATATCACACTACACATAGAAAGGAAAGAGAAAGAAAAGGATCCTCAATGTGGTCCAGTAGAAGAAGGAATTCCATCTCAGATCGGAATCTGTGTCGAACCCGCGAACCCGTATATGTCACCAAGATCTGAAGCAAAAACCAGAACTGTGTCAAGAGTAATTGTACTTAGTGGAGGAAGTCAGAACAGTATCCAGAATAGTGGAAGTAGTGCAGTGAACTAGACTCATTCAACATCACCGAAGGTAAGTACTACACAAAATACTATGAAAGGAATAGATAATACATTAAGAATGCTTGAATTCCAGGGGGCAAGGTTTGAAGATCCAGAGCAACATTTGTTTGTATGTAAGACGATGTGGACTATGAAGAATGTCCAGGATGAGGCAACGAAGATTGTGCAATTAGCAACGACATTTAGAGGTCACACACTATTATTGTACAAGAATTATCAAACGACTACACTGGAAGTACAATCAAGGAAATTAGAATAAATTGGACAAGCTTTATTAAAGGAATTTCAGAAGCTGAAATCCAAGTCGCAGTAAATCATAGAGTTGAAATAAATTAAGCAAATATAGAATGAGATAGTTTGGGATTACAATCAGAAATATAAATATGTGATGGGTAGATTAACATTTAAAATTCCTAATGAAAAACATAGAGAATGTTTATTGTAGGTTTGTTATTGCACATTTGTTTTCCTCTGACACAGTAGAAGCTCGTGTCACAACCAGAAGCATTAGAATTTGCGATGATGTTAGAAGCATCTCCTATAGGAGATGGCATAGGTTCAGTCACATTTGGTTACACTAAGGATTTAGTTTTCAAATATAACGAAGGAAAAGGGAAAGCGTGAATAAGTTTGATGTATTACATATAAGAAAGAAGGCCATCGTAAAGACGAATGCCCGACATTTGTGCAGTATATGGATATAGGAGAACCAAACCCTTTGGCAGGAGGAGTAGCGTATTTTGAAATATGACAGACATGGGGACATCATCCAACTGCTTGTCCATTATCACAGAAGTACTATAGAACGCCCAGGAATTTTTTCTGTAATTCTTGCAAGTCTATAGGACATGAGGAGAAGGATTGTCATCCATTCAACTTAATGAGAGAGTGCAGTGCATATGCTTACAAAATCCAGGAATAAAATGCAGCAACAGAAGGAGGGGTTCCACAATATAATACTCTAAGAGGATTTAACCAAGGTGGACGAGGAGTATTTGATAGAGGTCGAGGACATGGAGGATTTTGTAGAGGAGGAAGAGGACCAATCATTTGTTATAATTTAAATCAACTGAGGCACTTGGCTAGAGACTTCTTGAATCCTTGTATGACATGCATGTACTGCAGATCCTTGGACCATGCGACAGAAGATTTTCCTCAACTAATAGCGAAATGGGAGGCAAGAGGGAACCATAATCAGAACCAAAACCAGAACCAAAACTAGAACATACATATGATAGCAGTCGAGGAGTGCAACGATCAACTTTGAATAGCAGTCATTAAGTGTGGAGGAACAAGAAATGGAGCGGATGAGACGGAAAAAGGAAAGGGGATCGAGCAATGGATAAGGAAATCAGTTGAATCTACGCCATCATTTAACCCATGAAAAGAGAAAGAGACATATCAGCAAGACATGAATGAAATACTAGGACTGGAATGGATATCATCAATGTCAAATGTGCCACCAGTTGATCCAGGAGGATCCAGGAATGCTCATAGAGGTTGAGGAGGATCTAGAATGTCCACAGAGGTCCAAAAGGATTTGGAAATGATAAAAATTCAAATGTCCCAAATTCTCTCAAAAACATAATCAATGCATAGATCTCGTCATCATCTTTCCAACAGCGCAAATGGCAAGCCAAACAGAGTTTGTATGCAAAATTTAAGAGCTGTCAAAGTTCCAGTCAAATGTCAAAGTCAACATAGACAAAAAGGGTGACACATGTCACCACTGCAAGGGTGACACGTGGCACATGATCATACAAGTGATGTGGTACATTGTTTGGCAAGTGACTCGGAAAGTCCATGCAATCCAAGTGGGAATATTATATGTTGACACATAACATAGAAGAGCCAATGAGAGGTTGCCACGTGGAAGTCTCCCATTGGCCTATATTGGTATGGTTTATCAAAAATTATGGAGTCAACAGGGGTCAAAACAGTGACCTCGATAACCTCCCAAAGCCTTAAAAAAACCTTTGTTACCAATGCACCATGCCTATGAGACTTAACCATATACATTACGATGTATAGTTAATCTTGTATGAAAGGTTTGTTGGGTGACAAAAGGTCAAGGGCCTAAGCCCTCGGTCGTTGTAACTTCATATAACCACCAGTACAAGCACATAATCCATGGAAGGGATTAACAAAATTATCGATGGGTACAACCATATATAATATGTTTATAACAATGTATAACCATACATCAACAAAAGTGCGAGAATATATGGTGGTCGGTGGGGCTTGAACCCCCGGCTTTCCACATATAAGCTCCATGACTTAACCAACTAGCTATACACACAATTTGTTAAAACAAACCCTCCACTTTATATTTAATGCCTGTCACAAATTTTGGAGTTTATTTAAGGGCTCGTGACCTATTTAATGAGTGCGTGGATCGAGGTTGCACACACACATTAATGCAGAGAATTGTCTTGAAGTGCATGCCTAAGGGTACATAGACTTTGAGGTACACCGTAAAGCATGTCGAGAGATCCCTTAATGTAATTTTGAGAACTTTATACTCATTTTGCACGATTTTTCACAAGGAATCCAACGGTGCACTATGTTTCTTCATTTGAGCAGTATGTAAAAGGGTCATTGTAAAACGCAATTATTTGAGCATTAATAAAGAATGTCTCTATTAGAAGCGGACCTGGAGAGGTATACCAAATTGGATGAACTTTTTTATCCAACTTGTGTATGTGATTTCATTATTGTTGTTCATTTCCATTTCAATTATTTGCAAGTTATTTATCATTAAATTGTGAATGGTTAGATAATTCTTTCACATGTAATTTTGCAATCAGTCAAGTGATCATTATTATTTCGAAGATCAAGTAGATGTTTATGTGTATTCAAAATAATCAGCGTCTAAGGATTTTTTGGATCAAGTTGGTATCAGAGTAGGTTTGACAGTTGTTTTCAAGTGAA
>ML826271.1:63873-106296 GCA_009831015.1 Picea engelmannii
ACTTTCATAGATATAAGCTATGGAAATTAGGGTTTTAGACTAATCCTGAAATTAGTCTCAAACAAGTCATCTTGGAAATTTTGCTATAATTAATTTTGGGGATGTTTCAAATACTAAAATTTTTGGGAGCCTATGAAGACAAAGAGAAGTACATGTGGTAAAAAATTTATATTTTGGTTCATTATACTTTTCAAGATACGTTGAGTAAGTTAGGGTTTTTAACTAGTCCTAAAACGAGTCTCAAATAGGTATTATGGGTAAATTGGTCATATAGTATTCTACAAAGCTCCAAATTGAGTTCCACCAGTTGTATTGAATAGAGTATAGACCATAGTGATTTAGGGAAAATTTTCATAAGTAGAAATGAAAAATTGGACACATAGAAGTCAATACAAGTTAGCTCTCCTAAAAGGGCCAAAATCAACAAGTTTGGGGAAAGTTACTATATTTTTTTCTTGGGAACATCTTTAACCTCTCTGAGACAACATACCAACTGTAGACAACCTTCTTAGTTTTTGGGTTCCAAATTTTATAGCCTTTTATATCATCTTTATAACTAATAAAGATACACTTTTCAACTTTATTATCCAACTTACTCCTATTTTCCTTTGGAACATGCACATAAGCATCACAATCAAACACTCTGAGATGTTCAAGAGAAGGTTTCTTACCAGTCCATGCCTCATGCAGATTTGTTTCCACCAACATTGATGAGGATGATCTATTTACTAGGTAACATGCAGTACTCACTGCCTCTACCTAGAATTCTTGTCCTAACCCAACACCATTGAACATGCTCCTTGTTTTTTCCATCAGCATCTTATTCATCATTTTTAAAAACTCATTTTGTTGAGGATTGTATGGAGTAGTATTTTGCCTTTCTATACCACACTTCTTACAAAATTCCTCGAATTCATTGTTGCGGAACTTTCGACCATTATCTATTCTCAACGCCTTTATTTTCTTCTCTATCTGATCCTCCACAAAAGCCTTAAACTCTTGAAATTTAACAAAGACCTCAAATTTCTTTCGAAGGAAATAAATCCATGTATTCCTTGAGAAATCATCAATTAACAAAACATAGTACACATATTTACCTAGTGATGGAATAGGCACGGGTCCAAACACATTACTATGTATTAACTTTAAGATCCTCTATGCTCTTGTATCACTAGATGAGAATGTTACTCGATTATGTTTATGATATATGCAATGTTCACATAAATCAAAATCAAATGTGAAATCGAACATAATTTCAACCATACCTTTACTGTGTAGTGCTTGAAGGCCCTTCTCTCTAATATGTCCCAGTCCTTGATACCATAGCATTTTCTTTTCTCCAAATACCATAGAAACTTTGTCTTCTTCACCATTAGGAACAACAGAAATGTTACACCCATTATTGATTGTGTGTCCCAATAACTTGCATAGAGTTCCATTACAAACTCCCCTCACCAACATTGTTTCTCCTCGAACCATTTTACATGTTTCCTTTTCAAACATTGTATGTACACCTGCATCACTCGTCTTACTTATAGATATAAATTTTCTAGCCAACTCTACGAAATGCAAAACCATAGGGAGTGTTTTAATCCCTTGAGCTGCAACTTCATCTTTTTGCGTCCTGTGATTCTAGTTTTCGAGTCATCTCCTAGGAAAATGTCACCTCCATTATACTTTTCATATTCATAGAACCACTCCCTATGGGGAGTCATATGAAAAGAAGCACCTAAATTGATCGTTCATACATCATGATCTGCATGTGTGCTTAAAGAAGCCAAGTACACATCCCCTCCATTCGAGGAGGCTTTCCCTTCTGTTGAAGGAACATCATTAGATATCTTCCCTCTCTCAACACTTTTTGATCTGCAATCCTTATTGAAATGCCCAACTTTACTGCATTCCCAACATTTCTTTATGGATTTTATGGGAGATTTAGATATACCTCTATATTTAGATCTCCCACTCGAGGGATTATTTTTATTTCTATCCAAGGTGCTTTCTCTTATAGATAAGGAATGTGTGTTCTATCTATCCATGGTTTTCCTCCTCATTTATTTCAATAACAAGGATGAAACCATATCATCAAACTTTAAATTTGGTTGCATTACTACCAATAGTTAGAACTAGACTATCCCATGAATCTAGTAATGAACATAGTAAACTAATGCACTTATATTCATCTGAAATTTTAATATCCATAGACAACAATTGAATTACCATAGCATTGAAGGCATTTAGATTCTTTGTAACCAAGTCTCCATCATTCATACTCAGGAGGTGTAGCTTCTTTCAAAGGAAAAATTTTCTAGGGACTTGGACTGACACAAAGCCCCTAACTTATCCCATAACGCCTTGGCTATAGCTTCTCCTGAGACATTCAATAACACCGAATGTGAAAGACAACTAGATTGTGTTATTTTCCTTCCTATCCAACTTCGTCCAATATTCTCTTAACATACCCATAGGTGCAGTATCATGATCCACGCAACCCACTATTCTTTATCTACCAGAATATCCTCCACCTTCAACTTCCAAATTTTCCCATTAAATTTATCGATCTCTATTACTTTAGAACTACTCACCATTTTATTTCACCACAAGAATTACCACCACAGAGCTCCCACTAAAAATGGGTTTATCACAGACCCAAGACAATCATGAAACTCTTAGCAACAAAGGCATCCCTTGAAGCCAATAACTACTCTATACCAAATGTATGTTTTAAACCTTTACAGTATAGCAATAAATACATAGATTCTTTATAAAACAGAAAGAAAACAATAACATTCACACATAGTACTCATAAATTTTTCCTAGAAACCCTTAACCAATAAAACCAAAAAATGTTAAGAGCCACACCTCTAACTCTTGTTGTATATTAACTTCACCATTAAAATACAATATATAGGATCCAATGGCATCCAAGACCCTAAAATACTGGCATGGATTAGATTCATTAACTATAACTACATTACAATGGGCCAAAAATGGGGCAAAAATAGACCCCAAAATGTACAGTGTATGGGGCTAGTCATGCAAAGAATATAACACATACTCAACACATGGAATCCAACGTCCCTCTGACCAAATCCCAAAATTTAGGAGAGGACCAAACAAGAAATAACCACCTCTCAAGTGTGACGTCACTCCCACATGTGTGGTTCATTCAAGGCAAGGATCCAATGCAAGTGGTGTGTGTGGTCTCCTTAGTGTGGGCATTGTTGGACATGCCTTTTGGATAAGTTTTGGATAATTCTTGGGAAGCATGCAGGAACAGATCATGTGACATTTTCGATAAGGAGAAGTGAGTGTGAAAAGCAGTTGGAGAATGTTTTGGAATCAACGTGCAAAAGGGGGAAAGTAGTTAGGATTTTGGGACATTTTGTCCACATTGTAACGGGCTTAGCCCTAGTGTAAAACTATAAATTGTAATGGGTTTTTGGGTAGAAGGAGGGCTGAAAATTATTATAGTTTATGTTGTGGATTTCTTTTGATTTAGTCAAGTTTTGGAGAAGTATTGAGGAATCTTTTTGAGGTATGACTGAGGAGTGAGGCTCACACTGCATCAAAACGACTATGTAGGTTTGAGTAATGGTTATTGTTGCATATTTTATAAGCGCAGTGCGTAGTTGTAAGGAGACTATAAATGACTAATATAAGAAGCAGGTCGGTATGGACGTAGCCCAGATTTGGGTGAACCATGTTAAAACTTGTGTCTTGATGTGATGTTATGTGTGTGGTATGGATAGTATAGAATATTTAGTATTGTGAATATGTTATTGATATTGCGTAGTGATGATGAAATCTTAGTATTTTGAATGTGTTATTCATATATGTTGTCATAATGTCGCGTACTGAAGTAACTAGTAAATGAATGAGTGACAAGTAAAGTAATGCCACACAATGGGTATGTTGCATGATAAGTAATTGTTAAGTGATGAAAAGGTGCACATAGTAATAAATGAACAGCACACAATAAGAACATGTTGAATGCCTCACTTACCCACATCAATGCAGAAACTTGGTTCCTGCAGCCCGTCTAGATGCCTTAGGTGAGATGTCACTTGATTACAGGTGATGTCGAAAGGGTCAGTGTCTAAGGGTTTTTTTGGTATGTTATCTTTGAACCTAGGGTTTTCCCACTATGCCCCAACAAATGGTTTTGTTGTCGGGGCCATGATTTCTAATTGAGGGGAATGTTTTGGAGGCCGAATAAGGAAGAGATCACATAATGGTTAAGAAGGAAGGAACAAGAATTTTCCAGAGAACATAATAGGAACCCATGGCTCAACAATGAAAAATGGTTGCAAAGGTATGTGTTTACACACCTTCATGAAATCTTCTTTGGTGAATTTCTGATAATTTTGACTGAATGGTTAGAAAGGCTAGTGGAGAATGTTGGGAGATATCAAGCTAAGGATCCCAAAAAGTAGACTCTTTAATTGATCAGAAAATTGAATACAGTAAGTAATAAAGTTTTCGCGCAATTGATTTTTGGTTGGATAGTGTACTGGGGGGTTACATTACAGAGTTTGCAATAGATTCTACTCAGTCTTATAGTGTCGCAGAGAGGGAATTTTTCAAGGGTCTGCGCGGAATATTTATGAGCGCACTATATACCTGGATAAAGATGTTGTTGTGCAAAAAGAATGTCATGAATATGGAATCTGATTGCTAGGTGCCTCCATGCACATAGGGAGACTAGGAGATGACCATAGGATGGTCTGAGAGTGGAAAAGGATGAGTAGGCAACTGATGGACTAAGGATGCCAAGAGAGAATGAAAGTGACTCAGAAAGAGATATTAGAGTATTATGTTGTGGGAAAAGGATTAGGTATAGTAAGAAGGAGATTGTTCTTGAGAGAGAAGAGAAGCACAGAGTGTTTGAGAAAAAGAACCATGTGTAACACTTCATATCACACTACACATAGAAAGGAAAGAGAAAGAAAAGGATCCTCAATGTGGTCCAGTAGAAGAAGGAATTCCATCTCAGATCGGAATCTGTGTCGAACCCGCGAACCCGTATATGTCACCAAGATCTGAAGCAAAAACCAGAACTGTGTCAAGAGTAATTGTACTTAGTGGAGGAAGTCAGAACAGTATCCAGAATAGTGGAAGTAGTGCAGTGAACTAGACTCATTCAACATCACCGAAGGTAAGTACTACACAAAATACTATGAAAGGAATAGATAATACATTAAGAATGCTTGAATTCCAGGGGGCAAGGTTTGAAGATCCAGAGCAACATTTGTTTGTATGTAAGACGATGTGGACTATGAAGAATGTCCAGGATGAGGCAACGAAGATTGTGCAATTAGCAACGACATTTAGAGGTCACACACTATTATTGTACAAGAATTATCAAACGACTACACTGGAAGTACAATCAAGGAAATTAGAATAAATTGGACAAGCTTTATTAAAGGAATTTCAGAAGCTGAAATCCAAGTCGCAGTAAATCATAGAGTTGAAATAAATTAAGCAAATATAGAATGAGATAGTTTGGGATTACAATCAGAAATATAAATATGTGATGGGTAGATTAACATTTAAAATTCCTAATGAAAAACATAGAGAATGTTTATTGTAGGTTTGTTATTGCACATTTGTTTTCCTCTGACACAGTAGAAGCTCGTGTCACAACCAGAAGCATTAGAATTTGCGATGATGTTAGAAGCATCTCCTATAGGAGATGGCATAGGTTCAGTCACATTTGGTTACACTAAGGATTTAGTTTTCAAATATAACGAAGGAAAAGGGAAAGCGTGAATAAGTTTGATGTATTACATATAAGAAAGAAGGCCATCGTAAAGACGAATGCCCGACATTTGTGCAGTATATGGATATAGGAGAACCAAACCCTTTGGCAGGAGGAGTAGCGTATTTTGAAATATGACAGACATGGGGACATCATCCAACTGCTTGTCCATTATCACAGAAGTACTATAGAACGCCCAGGAATTTTTTCTGTAATTCTTGCAAGTCTATAGGACATGAGGAGAAGGATTGTCATCCATTCAACTTAATGAGAGAGTGCAGTGCATATGCTTACAAAATCCAGGAATAAAATGCAGCAACAGAAGGAGGGGTTCCACAATATAATACTCTAAGAGGATTTAACCAAGGTGGACGAGGAGTATTTGATAGAGGTCGAGGACATGGAGGATTTTGTAGAGGAGGAAGAGGACCAATCATTTGTTATAATTTAAATCAACTGAGGCACTTGGCTAGAGACTTCTTGAATCCTTGTATGACATGCATGTACTGCAGATCCTTGGACCATGCGACAGAAGATTTTCCTCAACTAATAGCGAAATGGGAGGCAAGAGGGAACCATAATCAGAACCAAAACCAGAACCAAAACTAGAACATACATATGATAGCAGTCGAGGAGTGCAACGATCAACTTTGAATAGCAGTCATTAAGTGTGGAGGAACAAGAAATGGAGCGGATGAGACGGAAAAAGGAAAGGGGATCGAGCAATGGATAAGGAAATCAGTTGAATCTACGCCATCATTTAACCCATGAAAAGAGAAAGAGACATATCAGCAAGACATGAATGAAATACTAGGACTGGAATGGATATCATCAATGTCAAATGTGCCACCAGTTGATCCAGGAGGATCCAGGAATGCTCATAGAGGTTGAGGAGGATCTAGAATGTCCACAGAGGTCCAAAAGGATTTGGAAATGATAAAAATTCAAATGTCCCAAATTCTCTCAAAAACATAATCAATGCATAGATCTCGTCATCATCTTTCCAACAGCGCAAATGGCAAGCCAAACAGAGTTTGTATGCAAAATTTAAGAGCTGTCAAAGTTCCAGTCAAATGTCAAAGTCAACATAGACAAAAAGGGTGACACATGTCACCACTGCAAGGGTGACACGTGGCACATGATCATACAAGTGATGTGGTACATTGTTTGGCAAGTGACTCGGAAAGTCCATGCAATCCAAGTGGGAATATTATATGTTGACACATAACATAGAAGAGCCAATGAGAGGTTGCCACGTGGAAGTCTCCCATTGGCCTATATTGGTATGGTTTATCAAAAATTATGGAGTCAACAGGGGTCAAAACAGTGACCTCGATAACCTCCCAAAGCCTTAAAAAAACCTTTGTTACCAATGCACCATGCCTATGAGACTTAACCATATACATTACGATGTATAGTTAATCTTGTATGAAAGGTTTGTTGGGTGACAAAAGGTCAAGGGCCTAAGCCCTCGGTCGTTGTAACTTCATATAACCACCAGTACAAGCACATAATCCATGGAAGGGATTAACAAAATTATCGATGGGTACAACCATATATAATATGTTTATAACAATGTATAACCATACATCAACAAAAGTGCGAGAATATATGGTGGTCGGTGGGGCTTGAACCCCCGGCTTTCCACATATAAGCTCCATGACTTAACCAACTAGCTATACACACAATTTGTTAAAACAAACCCTCCACTTTATATTTAATGCCTGTCACAAATTTTGGAGTTTATTTAAGGGCTCGTGACCTATTTAATGAGTGCGTGGATCGAGGTTGCACACACACATTAATGCAGAGAATTGTCTTGAAGTGCATGCCTAAGGGTACATAGACTTTGAGGTACACCGTAAAGCATGTCGAGAGATCCCTTAATGTAATTTTGAGAACTTTATACTCATTTTGCACGATTTTTCACAAGGAATCCAACGGTGCACTATGTTTCTTCATTTGAGCAGTATGTAAAAGGGTCATTGTAAAACGCAATTATTTGAGCATTAATAAAGAATGTCTCTATTAGAAGCGGACCTGGAGAGGTATACCAAATTGGATGAACTTTTTTATCCAACTTGTGTATGTGATTTCATTATTGTTGTTCATTTCCATTTCAATTATTTGCAAGTTATTTATCATTAAATTGTGAATGGTTAGATAATTCTTTCACATGTAATTTTGCAATCAGTCAAGTGATCATTATTATTTCGAAGATCAAGTAGATGTTTATGTGTATTCAAAATAATCAGCGTCTAAGGATTTTTTGGATCAAGTTGGTATCAGAGTAGGTTTGACAGTTGTTTTCAAGTGAAGGCTTACAAGAGCCAAACTCAAACTTGGTAAAGGAAAACTTGCAAGTTATAAGTCTGAGATTGGAAAAAGATTTTGAAGACATAATATGGCTTCTGAAAAAGGAGAAGAAGAAGATCGACCCATGAGCCATGAAGAAATCAGAGCTACGCTTCAATCATTGAAAGAAACAATAGATGAGTTAGAATGAAGAATTCAAAATCATGTAAGCGGAGAATCTTCGGTAAAAGGAGGAGGAGGAGGTGAACATGGTGGACCTTCAGAGCCCACTTTGCCATCCTCATCATCATCATATTCTTCTGAATCAAGTGAACATTATTCTCGTCGAAAGAAGTCCTCTAAGAATTCTGATCATAATATGTCATTATTAAAATTAGATGTCAAGTTTGAATTGCCTACCTATGATGGAGAATTAAATGTCGAGAAATTAGACAACTGGATCAAGCAGATAGAGTTATATTGCAAGGTTCAAAAGATTATGGATGAGGTTGCAAAAATACAGTTAGCTTCTCTTCGACTAAGTGGAACCTCCTTAATATGGTGGTAGAGTAAGATTCAAGTTGTTCTTGTTCAAAAGGGTAAAGTAATCTCTTCATGGGATAATTTTACTAAGGCTATAAGGAAACAATTCTATCCATTGGCACATACTAAAACAACAATGATCGAATGGCGACATCTAAGACAGGGTAAAGGCCAAAATATTCAGGAATACACACAAGAATTCAAGAAGAAAGAATTGTCATTAGGGATTTCATTGTATACTCATGAAACTGTTTTGAAGTATATTGGTGCCATGAACTCGTATCTTCGTCACATTATTCTAATTTTTAGCCCTGCTAACATTGATAAGGTGTCAGTACAATCTACACGTCTAAAGGCTAGTAAGGGTAAGCATGTGAGCGAAGATAAGAATCCATTCAAGTTCAAGAAGAAAACGAAAGGTAAATGGAAGAGTAAGAAATCATCCACCGTGAAACAAGTTGAGGGAAGACCTACATGTTCCCATTGTAAGAAAAAGGGACATGAGGAATCATAGTGTTGGAAGTTGCATCCATAATTACAGCCAAAGAAATTCAAGGATAAAGGGAAGCATAAGATTGTTGCATCATCTCATCATAATCTAGGGTCAGATTCCATATATGAATCTAAGATAATGGCCATAGGAAGCAAAGGAATATTATTTATCAATTCAAATTCTTCAGTTCAATCCCAAATTAGAAAGTCATATAGATAAAAAGAACATAAGTGAGATTTTTCATGTCAGAGTTATAGTCAAGCATACCAAGGTAGATACTTTATTTGACAGTGGATCCCAAGTTAGCCTAATATATGAAGCGATTTTTAAGAAGTTGGGTTTAAAGACGACACCTCCTAAGAATCCATATCCATTAGGATGGGTGTGTGAAGATGATAAGTTGCAAGTGACGAAACAGTGTAAGATAAGGTTTGCAATTACAGCTAAGTTCTTTAATGCGGTTGAGTTAGATGTTGTACCTCTTGAAATTTGCGGCATTGTCTTGGGTAGTCCATATTTATTTGACAGGAAGGATGCATTCTACTAAGAAGAGAATAAATATCATATTTTCAAGGATGGGGTTGAATATATTGTTAGAGCTCATCGTATCAAAACTAATGTTTCTTTAGTGAGCACGGGGAAAATGAAGAGACTCGTGAGTGCAAGTAAATATTGTGTTCTTGTGATAGTGAAACAGAAAGAAGAAGATGTAACAGATGATTTGTTGAATTGTGATCCAGATCGTAAACAAGAATTGGTCGAAATCATATCTAATTATGATGATTTATTTCAGGAACCTTCAAGGTTTCCTCCTAAAAGAGAGGTAGAACATGAAATATACTTGCAGTAATATGCTCATCTTCCAAACATTGGAATGTACAGGTCATCAATGATCGAGAATACAGAAATTAAGAAGCAAGTTCAGGAGTTGCTCGATAAAGGAATTATCAGGCCAAGATCCTCTCCATGTGGTTCCCCTATTGTATTAGTTCTGAAAAACGATGGCACATGGAGTACGTCTATTGATTTTCGAGCATTGAACAAGATTACAATAAAGAACCGTTATCCTCTTCCCAGAATTGATGACTTATTGGACCAATTAAAGAATGTTGTGTATTTAACTAAGTTGGATTTGACAAGTGGTTACCATCATATCATAATTGCAGAAGGTGACATATGGAAAATTGCTTTCAAGACCAAGAAAGGTTTGTCTGAATGGTTGGTTATGTCATTTGGGTTATGTAACGCACCTACGACATTTATGAGGGTAATGAATGATGTGTTTCAACCCTACATAGATGATTTTGTTATTATCTATTTATATTATATCTTTATCTTTAGTCAAAGATGGGAAGATAATATCAAGCATGTCAAGAAAGTCTTTGAACTCTTGAAGAAGGAGAAGTTGTATATCAAGTTATCTAAATGTGAATTTGGAAAAACTTATTTGGTATATTTGGGTTACATTGTAGGGAATGGTTAGCTAAGAATAGACCCTGCAAAAGTAGAAATTGTTGTAAAATGGCCCAAGCCAACTCCTGCCACAGAAGTCAAGAGATTCTTAGGAGAAGTATAGTATTGGAGGAAATTTATTGCTAATTTATCATACATAGTAGCTCCTCTACATGCGTTAACAAGTGTTAAACAAGACTTTCAATGGGGAGGCAAGCAACAAAAAGCCTTCAAGACATAAGTATTGTGCCAGTTTTGGCACTAACAGATCTACAGTATCCATTTGAGATTCAAACTGATGCAAGAGGATATGCCATGGGATCAGTCTTGATGCAATGAGTTAAACATATATGTTATCATTTTGAGACTTTCACTAAAGTTGTGATTAATTATGCAACATATGATAAGGAATTGTATGCGTTGGTACAAAGAGAAAAGAAATGGAAGCATTACTTAATGGGAAAGGAGACAATAATTCACACAAATCATCAACCATTACAGTATTTTCATTCACATACCAAGCTACAACAATCACAATAATTCAAGTGGATGGGTTTCCTACAACAGCTTCATTTGGTAATCAAGACTAAGAAGGGTATTCATAACAATGTTACAGATATGTTGCCAAGACCAGTAATTAATGCATCCACAATACTCACGTATAATCCTTTAGCTCATAAAATTTATGTTGAAAAATATGCTAAGGATGATGATTTTAAAGAAGTATATGATGATTTAACTCACGGAAATCAACAGTCAGATTATTATATGCATGAAAATGTGTTATATCATCTTGGAAAATTATGTATACCAAGAGATGAAAGATTAAATATAATAAGAGAAGCTCATACATCTCTCATCTTTGGTCAGTTTGGGGTTGGTAAGACAGTAGCACAGTTACAAAGGTATTGTTATTGGCCTCGGATGAATGATACACTTTCCAAGTATATCAAAGGGTGTGTTATGTGTGCCACAAGTAAGCCTAGTAACATAAATCTAGGGTTATAGACGCCACTTCCAGTACCTTCTCAGCCATGGGAAAGTATCTCCATGGACTTTGTAGGGGGGTTTCCAATGTCTAATATAGGTCATGATTATATATATGTCGTAGTGGACAGACTCAGAAATATGTGTAATATGACGCCATGCACGAAACAGGTCATAGTTGAACAAACAACACATGTGTTCTTTACTAATGTATAGGTTCATTTTGGGCTTCCTACATCTATTATATCAGATCGAGACTCTCACTTCTTGGGAAGGTTTTGGTCTCATTTATGGGAGTTGATGGACACTAAATTGAAAAAGAGCACAACTTTCCATCCGTAGAAAAATGGACAGACGAAGGTGGTAAACATAATAGTGGTACATCTACTTCAAGGGTATTTCAACAAGCATCCTAAGTTATGGGATGAATAGTTACCTTATATACATCATTCCTATAATCATGCCATGCATTTGTCTACTCAGAAAACTCGTTTTGAAGTATGTTTTGGATACTTTCCTAAATCACCTATGGAACTTGTTTTTGGAGAAGCAGGTAAGGAAGATGGACAAGATGATACAGATAAAGCTAAAAGGTTCATTCAAAAAATTCAGCAAGTACATCCAGTAGTACAAGAACAATTGGAGAATATCTAAGCCAAGTATAAGGCAAGGCATGATAAACATCAGGTTGATCATCAATTTGAAGTCTATGATCAAGTATGGTTACATATCAACAAAGATAGAATGAAATGTGAAGGTAAAAAGTTAAGACCAATCCGATATGGTCCATTCAATATATTGGAGAAGATTAGTACTAATGCCTTTCATTTAGATCTACCATGCTACATGAAAATGTGTTCAGTTGAAAATGTTGAAAATTTGAAGCTTTATGAGCCTCCTATGATTATGGATGAAGATGAAAGTATTCAAATTCCAGCAGTTGATGATTTTACTCCACAATATTTGGACGAGCTACAGTAAGATGTTATTCTTGACAAAAGAATCAAGACTTCACAATGAGGCGATGTGGAATATCTTCTAGTTGGTCTTAAAGGGGTAAAACCAAGTAAAGCAAAGTGGATCGAGATCATAAGGGTGAGGGAACTCTACCCTCACCTAGTTTTTGAGTAATAAAAAATTTTGGTGGTCCAAAATGCTTCCAATGGGGAGGAATGATCCAGGAGGATCTAGGAACGCTCACAGAGGTCCAGGAGAATCTGGAACATCCATAGAGGTCTATAATGGTTCATAAATGTTAAAAATTCAAATGTCCCAAATGCTCTCAAAAATGTCATAAATGTGTATATCTCGTCGTCATCTTACCAAAGGCGCAAACGACAAGTCAAACATAGTTTGTATGCAAAATTTATGAGCGGTCAAAGTTCCAGTCAAACCATGTCAAAGATCAAAGTCAACTTAGACAAAAGGGTGACATGTGTCACCACTTCAAGGGTGACACATGGCATATGGTCGTAAAGGTGATGTGGCACATTGGTTGAAAGTTGACTGCGCAAGTCCATGAAATCCAAGTGGGCAAATTATATGTTGACACGTGGCATAGGAAATCCAATGAGAGGTTGCCACATGGCATCATCCCATTGGCCTATATTGGTATGGTTTATCAAAAATTATGGAGTCGATGAGGGTCAAACCTCCGACCTCCATAACCTCCCAAATACTTAAACAAACCTTTGTTACCAATGCATCATGCCTACAAGACTTAACCATTTACATTACCATATATAGTTAATCTTGTATGAAAGGTTTGTTGGGCAACAAAAGGCTGAGGGCCTAAGCCCTCGTCCCATAGCTCACGTTCATTATAACTTCATATAACTGCCATTCCAAGCATCTAATCCACGGAAGGGCTTAATGGAATTACCGACAGGTATAACCATATATAATATGGTTATAACAATGTATAAACATACACCAACAAAAGCACGGGAATATATGGTGGTTGGTGGGGCTCGAACCCCCGAATTTCCATATATAAACTCCACGAATTAACCAACAAGCTATACACACGATTTGTTAAAACAAACCATCCACTTTATATTTAATGTTTGTCACAGATTTCGTAGTTCAGTCAAGAGCCCGCGCCCTATTTAGCGTAGACCAAGATTGTAAACACACATTAATGCAGAGAATTATATCGAAGTGCATGCCTAAGGGTACATAGACTTTGAGGTACACCATAAAGCATGTCTATAGGTCCCTTAGTGGAATTTCGAGAACTTTATACTCATTTTACATGATTTTTCGCAAGGAATCCAACGATGCACTCTATTTTTGCATTTGAGAAACATGTAAAAATGTCATTGTAAAATGCAAGTATTTGACCATTAATAAAGAAGGTATTTATTGGAAGTGGACCTCGAGAGGTAGCCCAAATCGGGTGAACTCCATTATCCAACTTGTGTATGTGATTTCATTATCGTTGTTCATTTCAAGCTCAATTATTTGCAAGTTATTTATCATTAAAGTGTGAATGGTTAGATAAGTCTTTTACATGTGATTTTTCAATCGGTCAAGTGATCATTATTATTTCGAAGATCAAGTAGACATTTGTGTGTATTCAAAATAATCAGCATCTAAGGATTTTTTGGATCACCAATATATGATATGCCATCAGTCTATGATCGCACCATTCCAGAAAGGTCAGTAGAGAAGGTGAACACTTTGAAACATTTTCTAAAGAGTTGATGAAGGATGAAAGAATGTTGAATGCACTGTGCAAGATGATCGATTAGTGCCCCCAAGACAGATAAATAACTACGACACAGAGAGTAGTGAACCAAGTATTGTGCAAGAAGAGGACAAATAGAGAATTTAGATTGAGTGCATAGATAGGAGAGTATGACATGGATAACATCATCTTGGACTTAGGATCAGATGTAAATGTTCTTCCAAGATAGGTGTGGAAAATGATGGGGAAACCGAATTTAATTTCGTCACCCATTCAGTTGAATTCGACCAACCAACAAAATATAGTATTGATTGGGAGATTGTTAGGAGTAATTGTTAACATAGATGGAGTGTGTAGTGTAGCTGACTTTGAGGTCATTGAGATCATGGATAACAGTCAGTCGTATCCAACATTTCTCAGACTAGATTGGGCCTTTGACAACCAAATGATTATCAAATTGAAGAAGAGAGAAATTATTTTTGAAGGAGGAGGCTTATAGGTCACTTCGCCATTAGACCCCATAGAAGCAAGAAGGTATCTTGAACCCACAAGAAAATAAATTGATAACCTGTATAATATCATCGCATGAATGGATGATTGCTTCAATCCTACTGTATATGGTGCATTTAGTTGGAGAAGCATTAGATCGTGTGCATCAGATTCATAGGAAGGACTTGAACATTGGCAACACAGGTTGCATGAAGTATCAACCAGAAGATGTGCTCGCATTACTCGCTCTTTGCACTCGATCAGAAAAGAGGTATGTGATGCACCAAGGTTTGATGGATTAACTGATGTAAGTTCCTTTGCAAAATAATTTGAGTTGCAGATACTCAAATAGAAAATATTGTTGGCATGAGATGTTGCACTGAAAGCAACCCCAGCGAGATGGTGGGCAACACACAAGGAAGGAATAGGGGATTAGTAGCATTGTAAAAGGTTGATGGAGATTAGATTTGGAACAGAAGAAATTACGCATAAGTATACAATGATGAGAAATCCAACGGATCATGTTGCGGAGTGTATGACAACTTGGGGATAGTTTCCCAAGAAGGAATGGATGCACGGGTTCATACATACACTTGAGACAGTTCCCAAGAACTGGTATCTAGAACTAGAAGTGCGCAGAGGGACAGCAGATTGGGAAGAGCTCACCCAGAATTTCAAGGTAACATTTAGTTTTGAAGCTGAGTCACCCATAGTAGATGCAGCTCTGCAAGTCATTAGGAGTAATATTTTTATGGAAGAAGATTGGATGAAATATTGGAATGTTACAATGTTATTGAAGAAGATCAAGAGGAAGAAGATCCAAGAAATGTGCAAGTACTAAATACTAAAGGTGTGCGCGCAGTAGAAGGTCCATACCTCGAATATGATGCATATGTGAAGCCATTAAGAGTGTGCAAAGTGAATATTGGCACGAAAGAGAAACCTAAGTTCGTGAATAGTGGTGACTATTGGAACGATGATACTGTTGAAAAGATTGCAGACCTACTACACGAGTATCAAGATATCTTTCTGAAAACCTTTTCAGAGATGAAGGGGATTGTTGGGGAACTAGGAGAAATGAAGATCCCATTAAAAATAGATGTTATGCCAGTAAGGCAGAGACCTTATAGATTGAATCCGAAGTACAAGGAAAAATTGAAAGAAGAGCTTGACATAATGATAGAAGCTAGTATCAATGATCTCGTCACAGAGTCTGAATGGATAAGCCCAATGGTATTTCAAGATAAGAAAAAAGGGGGTATTACAATTTGTGTAGACCTAAGGAAATTGAATGATGCATGTTTACATGACCCTTTCTCGACCCCCTTTACAGACAAAGTGTTAGAAAACATAGGAGGGTAGGAAGCCTACTCGTTCACTGATGGATTTTTGAGATACCATCATATTAAGTTTGCACCAGAAGACAAACATAAGACAACATTTGTGACATAATGGGGAAGATATCAATCCACAGTGATTCGGTTTGGGTTAACGAATTCACCTGCTCTGTTTTCTAGAGTAGTTGTTGCAGTATTTAAGGAATTTATTCATAAGTTTCTTGAAGTGTAATTAGATGATTTGACTGTGTTTAGCTTATTGATATATCACATAGAAACTCTTAGGTTGATGCTTGATAGATGTAGACAATATCATATATCATTAAATTTGAAGAAGTGTATTTTTTGTGCACCGTTTGGAATATTGTTAGGTCATGTGATATGTAAGCAAGGTTTGTTGGTTGATCCTGCAAATATAATGGTGATTGTTGATTTTCCACCACCTACATCAGTGAGACAATTGAGAACAATGTTGGGTCATACAAGATATTACTGGAAATTTATTAAAGGCTATACGCAGATTACAGCTCTGATGGAAAAGTTATTAAAGTAAGAAGTTAAGTTTCATTGGAATGAATATTGTCAGCGGGGTCTGAATGTATTGAAGCAGAAGTTAGTAACTGCGTCAATTTTTTTGTTCCCATATTGGAAGAAAGAGTTTCACATTCATGTGGATGCATCGTCGATAATGTTCAGCGCAGTGTTAGCCCAGTCAAGAGAGGGAGAGTTAGACCATCAAATTGTCTTTGCTAGCAGGAATTTGTCGACTGTTGAGAAGAATTACACGATGACAAAAAGGGAAGGCTTGGAAATGGTTTATGCCTTGTAGAACTTCAGACACTACTTTTTGGGGTCCCATTTCAATATGTATACAGACCACTCTGCACTAAGATACCTAGTGAACTAGCAAGTGTTGGGGGGGATAATCTACAAATGGTTATTGTTGTTCTAGGAGTATGACTTCGAAGTCATTGTGAAGCCAGGGAAACTAAATGAAAGACGAGACCATCTATCATGAATACTGACAAGGGAAGACGCATGGAACCTAGATGAGAGTGTACCATATGCACATTTATTTTTAGTTCAAATGGTATATGACTACTTTACAAATATTTTCCAATTTCTAAGTACAAGAGTGGCTCCATCCAACATGACAGTAACACGGAAGAAGAATCTAGTGGTTAAAGTAATGGATTATCAGCTGATCACGGGAAATCTATAAAAGTTAGACACAGATAGGATACTGCGACAATGTGTGTTAGAACATGAAATATCAATGATCCTAGTGGAGGCGCATGATGGAATTGCAGGAGGTCATTACACAAGAAAGGAAACAAATCAGAGGATATTGCACATAGGGTTATGGTGGCCCACCCTCCATAAGTATGCTAAGGAATATTGTCATAGTTGCAATGTTTGTCAGAGAGCAGGAAGGTCGTCGCGAAGTGATGAGATGTCTTTGAATCCATAATTCACCTTGTAGGAATTTGACAAATGGGCAGTATATTTTATCGGACCAATTAATCCACCGGCGAGGAGATCAAGATCCAGGTACATTATTATAGCGAAAAACTACTTGATAAGATGGGCAGTGGCAAAACCAGTTACATATTGCAGTGTGGAGACGGTCGCGCAGTTCTTATTTGAGAACGTAGTTACAAGGTTTGGTTGTCCTAAATTACTTATGAGCAATCAGGGAAATCACTTTTTGAACAAGACAATTGTAGCATTGACAGAAGAGTTCCAAATTCAGCACCGAAAGAGCACTCCATATCACCCTCAAGAAAATAGAACTTTGGAGGCCTTCAACAAGATACTAGAGAATGTATTTACAAAGGTATGTAATGTAGGATGGGATGACTGGGACTTAAGGATTCCTACTGTGCAATGGGATTATAGAACTACATGCAAGAAGTTAATAGATCAGACACCCTTTAAATTAGCGTACAGTTAGGAAGCAGTCATGCCCATGGAGTTTCTTGTATCGAGTTTGTGAATTGTTGTTATGACAGACCTTACAGATTCTAGTGCAATAGAATAAATACTATCACGGTTACCGATATTAGAGGAAGACCATTTTTTTTCAGGGTTCCATCAGCAAGTAGAGAAAGCACGTCAAAAATCTTTGCATGACATACACATTAAGCAGAAGAAGTTTTAGACAAGATATTTAGTACTACTCTATGATAGTAAGTTCTTCCAACACCCTAGTGCACTAGTTAGGCCCATATGTGATCAGATATGCGAAAAAAGTAGGTGTTGTGTAGCTAGATAAATTGGATGGAGAAGTCATGGAAGGATTAGTTAACGGGAGTCAGCTGAAATTGTACAGGGACAGTCATTCTTACATGAATTAGGTGAACTATGCAGGATATGTACCATAGAACTTGTATCATAGTGTACTATAGAAAGAAAAGTAAGAAAAATAAAGAAAAACAGTAAAAAGAAAGAAAAATGGGAAAAAGCAAGAAAATGGTACAGGGACGAAGTAGAAAGTTGAAGATTCCAAGCAGTTAAGATTAGTAGGTAAAAAGGAAAAGTAGGAAAAAGTCACAGAAGAGAAAGAAGCAAGCAGAAGAACGCATAAATGAAGGAAGCAAGTTCGAGTAGAGAGACGAGATCACGTCGGGAGAAGAGATCGCGCAAATAGCAGTTAAGAGAATTTAAGACAATCCATGACGGTATGTTCAATAAAGAGCTACCATGACGGTGAAGTAGTGGCGTCGCATAACCATAAATGAAAATTGGAAAGAATATCTTGACAGGTTGGAGAATCTAACGGATAATTCGTCAAAGATATGGAATTAATGAAGCATTGTAGCTCAGCTCTATGCAAAAACCACGGACATCTAGACACAACTAACTGCATATGGGGAGCTACAGGAGATCAGTCAGAAGATACAGGCTGCGCAGGAAAAGGTGCAGAAGTCCAAAGAAATAATGGGTACATTACTGCCAACAGAGGTGGTAACGACAATGGACGAGAACAAGAAGTTGTATTCAGAAATGAATCATCTAAGGGAGGAGTAGCAGACTCACGCGTAAAAGGTTGAGGTAATAAAAGAAAAAGTATATAGGGTGATAATGGCCTTAGAAACCACTCGAGGTATAGTCAAACATGCATTCGAAGAAAGTGTTGACAAGATGCAGACTCGGGTTACTGTCAAAACAATTGACACAATTTTGCAGAAGGAGATAGAGGGAAAGGAGAAGGCCACGACAGCAAAGGAGACATTTGAAAAGTCCAAGGGGAAGTGGAAGAAGGCTTGAGTGAATCGGGATGAGCAGCAGGTGAGTGTTGGGGGCTTATTGGACAATCGTTTTGGATAAGTCTTAGAAATCGTGTAGGAACTAATCGCGTGACATTTTTGCTAAGGATAAGCATACATGCAAAGCGATTGGATCATGTTTGGGAATCAACACGCAAAAGGAAAATAGTTGTTAGGATTTTGGGACATTTTGTCAATATTGTAACGGGCTTAGCCCTAGTGTAAAACTATAAATTATAATGGGTTTTTGGGTAGAAGGAGGGTTGAGAGTTCTTAGAGTTTATGTTGTGGATTTATTTTGAGTTAGTCGAGTTTTGGAGAAGTCTTGAAGAAACTTTTTGAGGCATGACTGAGGAGTGAGGCTCGCACTGTAGCAGAACGACTAAGCAGGTTTGAGTAATGCTTATTGTTGCATCTTTTTGTAAGCGAAGTGTGCATTTGTAAGGAGACTATAAATGACTAATATAAGAAGCCATATGTTGTGGATGTAGCCCAGATTGGGGTGAACCAAATTAAAACTTGTGTCTTTATGTGATGATATGTGTGTGTTATGGATAGTATAGAACGTTTAGTATTATGAATATGTTACTGATATTGCACACTGATGATGAAAGATTATTATTTTGAATGTGTTATTAATATATGTTTTCATAATGTCACACACTCAAGTAACTGGTAAATGAATAAATGTCAAGTAAAGTAATGCCGCACACAAGGTACGTTGCATGATAAGTAATTGTTAAGTGATGAAAAGGAGCACACAGTAAGAACATGTTGAATTCCTCACTTCCCCTCATCAATGTAGAAACTTGGTTCATGTAGCCCCTCTATATGCCTCGGGTGAGACTTCACTTGCTTGCAGGTGATGTCGAAAGGTCTGGTGCCTAAGGGTTTTTTTGGTATATTATCTTTGAACCTAGGGTATGTTGGCGCGCAGTGGGCAGAGCCTAGGTTCAAAGATAACATACCAATAAATCCTTAGACACCAACCCTTTCAAAATCACCTCCAAGCAAGTGAAGTCTCACCTAAGGCATATAGAGGGGCGGCAGGAACCAAGTTTTTGCAGTTATGAGGGGAAGTGAGGCATTCAATATGTTCATATTGTGTACTTTTCATTTCTTACGGTGTGTTCATTTTCATTACTTAACAGTTACTTTCCATGCAACATATCATGTGCGCGACATTAATTTACTTGGCATTTGTTCATTTACCAGTTACTTCATTGTGCAACATTATAACATATATGAAGAACACATTCAGAATACTAATCTTTCATCATATATTCATAATATTAAACATTCAACAAATCTATGTTATCCATATCACACACATAGCATCACATAAAGACAAAATTTTTAACGTGGTTCACCCCAAGATGGCCTACGTCCACAATGGTTGGCTTCTTATATTAGTCATTCATAGTCTCCTTACAGTTGTGCATTGTGCTTACAAAAATATGCAACAGTAACCATTACTCAAACATGCCTAGCCGTTCTGATGCAGTGCAAGCCTCACTCGTCAGTCATACCTCAAAAGCTTCCTCAAAACTTCTCCAAAAATCGACTAACCCAAAAGAACTCCACACCATAAAAATATCACTACTTACTACTTCGACCCAAAAACCCATTAAAATGTATAGTTTTACACTATATCTAAGCTTGTTACAATGTGGACAAAATGTCCCAAAATACTAACTACTTTCTTCCTTTTGCGCGTTGACTCCCGAACACGCTTCAATTGCGTTGCGCACTCACTGCTCATTAGCCAAAATGTCGTGTGATCTATTCCTATGTGATTCTCAAGACTTATCAAAAATTTATGTCCAACAAGTCCCCCAACACTCACTCGTGGCTCGTCCCAAGCCACTCAGGCCTTCTTCCACTTCGGCATGAAATTTGTGAATGTCTCCTTTGTTTTCGTGGCCTTCTCCTTTACCTTTGTCTCCTTCTGCAAAATTGTGTCGATTGTTTCAACAATAAACCAATCTTGCATCTTCTCGACACTTTCTTTGACTTGTTGTTTGACTATACCTCGATTGGTTACTAAGGTCGTTGTCACCCTATATGCTTCTTCTTGTAGTACCTCGATATTTTTCACGCGATCTGTTGCTCTTCCCTTAGCTGATTCATTTTTTAATACAACTTCTTGTTCTCATCCATTGTCGTTACCACCTCTATTGGTGGTAATGTACCCATTACTTCTTTGAACTTCTGTGCCTTTTCTTGCGCAACTTGTATCTTCGGGTTGATCTCCTGCAGATCCCTATCTTCAGTTAGTTGCATCTAGACGCTCGTGGTTTCTGCATAGAGCTGAGCAAATTCTACCTCTAGTTTATTTATGCTCTCCATAATCGTGGTCATTTTTTGTTCCCTTTTCTCCCTTTCTTATGGTGGGTTACTCGGTGTCATGCATGCTTCTAATTCGACTATACATGGACGGAATCCCTAAATAGCTTCACTTATCTTTGTTACTTGTTCTTCAGTTGGGGCTTCCATCTCTGCCCAAGCCTCTGGGAATTCTTTGTAGACCTTCTTGAACTCATGTTGCATCCTTTTGACCTTTTGCATGGCCTCATCCCGCTCATGTTTGACTTTGATGTATTCCATGTCCAAGGCTACACTCTATGTTGTAACCTTAACCAACTCATTATATGTCTTTTATGCACGCAATTTCATCTCTTACGTCACGCTCATCTACAATTCTTGCAATACTTATGTCAGTATTTGAGATAACACTAAGTCAATATGACCTAGTGCCCTTGCTTGTTTGTGCATCTCTAGTGTGGGGAAATCTACCACCCCTGTTGCTAACTTGATTAATTTGTGTTCACCTGCAACCACTAATGACTAAGATATTGTTGGCCTTGCCTCCCCATTCTTTCAAGTTCTTGATGGTTGTTCATCCTATGTCTGTTGTACTGGCGTGAGTTCTGCTACTTCTAGCAATTGGTGCAACTCAACCATCTACTCCTATATATTTCGATGCATTTCTTCCTACTGGTGTGTTCCACGCAAAAACGCGTCATTTATGACTTCTTTAACTTGATCACCAATATTTTCCAACTTTTACTTTGTTAGGGCTTGGATGGCCATTTCCTTGACATCTTTCTGCTTTGTCTGTTGTGGTATGGATTTTTTTGTCTCTGGTTCTTTTCACTTCTTGTCTATGTGTGGTGTTGTCTTTTGGGTTGTTTCTTTTGTGCCATTTCTTCCTCCCGACGGTGCTTCTTCGTCTTATTCATCAGATATCTCTTCCACTTAATATTTTTGTCTCTCTGAGGGCTTTTTTTCTGTGAGTGGGATATTCTACTTGTCGTCCCAATCTACCATGATATGGACCATCTCATCTAGTCAACTTGTATTGTGTGGGAAACCATTGTTTATCCATGTCCTTTTTCGCTTGTACATAAATATGATGTCACCCTATCTTAAAGTGCACAACTGCCTTATATGCGTCGACCACTTGTGGTGGTATGCGTGGTGTCCTCTCAATGCTTTCCCTATTGATTTATTTATAAATATAAAAGGCAACATTGTTATTCATCTGTCGCGCCTTGTGCGTAGTATGTCATAAGTTTTGATATCGTGCGACTAGACATGGCTTATCCTTTACTCCCAAAAACTATGTATCATTTGGTTCCCTCCATGATGATAGTGAAATAAGGATTAATAGACATGCATAGTGGAACTCAATGTCTGTATCATGTGCCTCTTCACAATCAATCAGGTACTGGTTGAGTAAGAATGTCACCCAGTTCATTTGGATGCCCTCGATGCACCTTTCAACTATTGTTATGACTGGTTATGGGACTTGGTATTTCCGATACTTTATTAACAATTTACAAGATAATTATTGTGTCGCAAACCATATTGTCAGGTTGCATATGCTTGCTATGTCTAAACTAGGTTGTCCTCAAAATGTTTGAAACTTCTCCTTCATGCTCTCAAATAGATCATTTTCATTCTTCTTGTCGGAGAACAATTGTGAGGGGTCCTCCACTTGCGATGGTAGGCCAGTAATGTGCATGATCAAGTCTATATCAATTGAGATCAACCTATCGAGCCATAAGTACCCTCTATGCACGCAAATCCACAACATTTTTACGCATGCATTAATATTTGTTCTCCTCCCAAAGTGTGGTATATCGAATAGGCTCAGAATGCCTACTTTCTACAAACCCATAGCCCAAATTTGTGGCTCTATTACTATCATCTGTGTTTCAGATCTAATGTATTTCTCCAAGTACTTTCTTGGAACCAATTCTAGAAATTTCTTCTCATCAGTAATTTCATGGTCGACATACTTTAAAATTGGTATCAAACCTAACATGTCTTCTTACACAATCACTCCCTATGGGATCTCTGGCTCCACTAGTGGGTACTTCGTGTCTTTATGTAAATTGACCATTTTTGCGGACGACTTTCTCGGTGGTATGTAATCCCTAGGGAATCTCAATGCTGAGGAGGATGCCTCCAGTGTCCCTTCAACTACATGTGTCATTGCTAGTTGACTGTGTTGTTTCTTTGGTACTAATGTTGAATGCATTGCTCCCTTGGGTGGTGCCATCTTCCTCTGCAACGGTTCTCTACATACAATTGGGATATGCAACTTGGCTCTGCAACTCCTTCTCTCTTATAACTGATAATAAACTTTCCCCATTGACCCTTTTCTTTCTTTTATACCTCATCGCCAGTTGTTAGCTTCCCTTTGCGCCTAAAATCGACGTCTAATCCACTACTAATTTGCATTCATTACATGTCATAATGATTCATTAACTCTATATCTTCGGTGAATTTTTCGTTAGATTATCCAACCTGTCAAAATCGTCTTACCAATATGAATTTGTGGTTACGCAATGCCACTACTTCATCGTCATGGTAGCTCTTTATTGCATATCTCTTCATGGATTGTCTTGAATGCTCTTAACTATTATCTACAAGATCTCTTCTCTCTGTGCGATCTCTTCTCTTGGCGTGATCGTGTCTCTCTACTCGAACTTGATTCCTTCGTATGTGTGCTCTTATGCTTGCTTCTTTCTCTTATGCAAAATTTTCCTTCTTTTCCTTAACTTCTTGGACTCTTCAACTGTATACTTCTTACCTGAGTCATTTTCTTGCTTTTTACTTTTTTTCCTTTTTTTCTTTCTTTTTCTTCTTTTTATTTATTTTTCCGCATTTTATTTATATAGTACACTATGATACAATTTTTATGGTACATAGTCTGCACAATTGACCTAGTGTGCAGAAGGACAGTTGTCCTTGTACAGTTTCAACTGACTCCCATTAACTAGTCCTTCCACGACTTGTCCATCCAACTTCTCTAGTTGCACAACACCTGATTTTGTCACGTATTTGATCATGTATGGCCCTAGCCAGTGCATCCTAAACTTTCTAGGGTGTTGTAAGAACTTATTTTCATAGAGCAGTACTAAATATCTTGTCTAGAACTTCTTCTGCTTGAATTTTCTTTCATGCCATGCTTTTTCACGTGCCTTATGTAATTGTTGATGGAACCCTCTAACAAATCATTCTTCCTCTAATAAAATTAATTCTGATAGTTTGTCTTCTATTGCACCAAAATACGTAAGTTCTGTCATCACAGGAATGCGCAGACTCAGTACAAGAAACTCCATGGGCATGACTGCTTCTTGACCATACATTAATCTAAAGGGTGTATGACCTGTCAACTTCTTACATGTATTTCTATAAGCCCATAGCATTGCATGAATCCTTAAGTCTCAGTTGTCTCATCCTTTATTACATACCTTTGTTAATACATTCATCAATATCTTATTGAAGGCCTCCACAGTTCCATTTTCTTGAGGGTGATACGGAGTGCTCTTTTGATGTTGAATCTGGAACTCTTCTGTCAATGTTGCAATTGTCTTTCTCAAAAAGTGAGTCCCTTGATCACTCATAAGTACTTTAGGACACCCAAAACTTGTAACTATGTTCTCAAATAAGAACCATGTAGTTGATGTAACTGGTTCTACCTCTACCCATCTTGTCAAGTAGTATGTCATGGTAATTATGTACCTGGGTTTTGATCTCCTCGTTGGTGTATTAATTGGTCCGATAAAATCTACTACCCATTTGTTAAATTCCTTCAAGGTGACTTGCGTATTCAAAGGAATCTCATCCCTTTCCAATGGCCCTCCTACTCTCTGACAAACATCCAATGGCCCTCCTACTCTCTGGCAGCTCTGAAAATATTCCTTAGCATCCTTATGGAGAGTGGACCACCATAGCCCTGCATTCAATATATTCTGATTTGTTTTCTTTCTCTCATAACGACCTCTAGCAATTCCATTATGCACCTCTGCTAGGATCATTGGTCTTTCATGTTCTAATGCACATCGTCATAGTATCCCATATATGCCTAACTTATATAAATTTCTGATGATCAGTTGATAATCCACTCCTTTAACCACTAGTTTCTTCTTCTGTGGTACTGTCATGTCGGATGGAGCGATTCCTTTACTAAAAAATTGGACAATTTTTGTAAAGTAGTCGTCTACCATTTGAACTAAAAATAAATTCACATCTGGTAAACTATTATCTAGGTTCCCTGCATCTTCCTCTGTCAGTATTTGCAACAGATGGTCTCGTCCCGCATTCAGTTTCCTTGGCTTAACAATGACTTCAAATTCATACTCCTTGAACAACAATAACCATCTACAGATTCTCCCCCCCCCAACATTGACTTGTTCACTAGGTATCTTAGTGCAGATTGGTTTGTATACATCTTGAAATGGGACCCCAACAAGTAGTGTTTGAACTTATGCAAGGCATAAACCATTTCCAAGCCTTCCCTTTATGTTGTCGTGTAATTCTTCTCAGCATTCGACAACTTCCTGTTAGCAAAGGCAATTGGATGGTCTAACTCTCCCTCTCCTGGTTGGGCTAACACTGCACCGAGCACTATTGACGATGCATCCACATGAATGTGAAACAATTTCTTCCAATTCGGGAACACTAGAATGGGCACAATTACTAACTTCTACTTCAATACGTCCAGACCTTGCTGACAGTTTTCATTCCACTAAAAATTATCTTCTTTATCTAATAATTTTTCCATCGGAGTTGTAATTTGTGCATAGCCTTTAATAAATTTCCTGTAATATCATGTATGACCCAACATTGTTCTTAATTGTCTTACTGATGTACGTGGTGGAAAATCAACAATCACCGCTATCTTTGTAGGATCAACCAACAAACCTTGCTTGCATACCACATGACCTAACAATATCCCAAACAGTGCACAGAAAATACACGTCTTAAAATTTAATGATATTTGATATTGTCTACATCTATCGGGCATCAACCACAGATTTTCTATGTGATCTTTAAATAATCTAAACACAATCCAATTATCTAATTATAATTCAATAAACTTATGAATAAACTCTTTAAAGGTTGCAACAACTACTCTAGAAAACACAATAGGTGCATTCTTTAACCCAAACAACATCATTGTGTATTGGTAGCTTCCCCACTTGGTCACAATTGTCATCTTGTGTCTATCTTCTGGTGAAATCTTGATATGATGATATCCTGAAAATCTATCAGTGAACGATTAGGACCCCTACCCTCCTACATTTTCTAACACTTTGTCTGTAAATGGGGTCGAAAAAGGGCCACATATACAGTCATTGTCCAATTTCCTTACGTCTACACAAATTATAATACCCCATGTTTTCTTATATTGAAATACCATTGGGCTTATCCATTTGGACTCCTCGACGGGCTCAATGATACCAGCTTTTATTATTTTGTCAAGCTCTACTTTTGCTTTTTCCTTGTTCTTCGGATTCAACCAGTAAGCTCTATGTCTTACTAGCTTAGTGTCTGGTTTTAACGAGATCTGCATCTCACCTAATTCCCCAAATATCCCCTTCATCTCTAAAAAAGGTTGTCAGAAATATATCTTGATACTCGCGCAGTAGGTCTGCAATATTTTCAATAGTCTCATAGTTCTAATAGTCACCAATATTCGCGAACTTAGGTTTCTCTTTCGTGCCAATATTCACTTTGTGCACTCTTAATGGCTTCGCATATGCATCGAATTCAAGTTCTGGAACTTCTATTGTGCACTCCCCTTTAGTCTTTGGTACTTGCACATTTCTCATATCTTCTTCCTCTTGATATTCTTTAGTAACATTGTAACATTCTAGTATTTCATGGATTGTCGCATATTCTTTGTGTGCACTACACGCAGGTACTATTTATATATGATCTTCTTCCATAAAAATATTACTTCTAATGACTTGAAAAGGTTCATATACTGCAGGTGACTTAGCTTCAAAACTAAATGTTACCATGAAATTTCGGGTGAGTTCTTCCCAAATTATTGTCCCTATGATCACTTCTAGTTCTAGATACCAGTTCTTGGGAACCATCTCAAGTGTATGTATGAACTTGTGCGTCCATTCCTGCTTTAGCACCTGTCCCAAAGTATACACTGCGCCACATGATCTTTCAGACTGCTCATCCCTGTATACTTTTGCGTAATTACTTTTGTTCCAAATATGATCTGCATCAGCCTTTTACAATGTTTCCAATCCCCTATTCCTTCCTTGTGTGTATCCCACCATCTTGTTGGGGTTTCTTTCATTGCAACATCTAATGCCAACAATCTTTGTTGTTCGGGTATCTACAACTCAAATTATTTTACAAAGGAACTTACATCATTTAATCCATCAAACCTTGGTGCATTACATATATATGTTTTGATCCAGCACAAAGAGCGAGTAATGTGAACACATCTTCTCGTCAATACTTCGTGCAAAATGTGTTGCTAATGTTCAAGTCCTTCCTCTGAATCTAATTCACAATAGATAATTCTTCTCTAACTAAGCGCACCACCGTTAGTCGGATTGATGTAATCATCCATGTGCGCGGTCATATTTTACAGGTTATCAATTTATTTTCTTGCGGGTTCCACGTACCTTCTTGCCTCTGTGGTGTCTAATGGTGCAGTGACCTTTAAGCCTCCTCCTTCAAAAATCATTTCTCTCTTCTTCAAGTTAATAATCTTCTAGTTGTCAAAGGCCCAATCCATTCTGACCAATGTTGGATATGGCTGACTGTTATCCATGATCTCAATGACCTCAATTTTTTCTACGCTGCACACTCCATCTATGTTAACAATTACTCCTAACAATATATCGATCGGTACTATCTTATGTTAGTTGGCCAACCTCAAGTGAATGGGTGACCAAATTAACTTTGGTTTCCTCGTCATTTCCTATGTCTTTCTTGGAAGAACATTTACATCAGATCCTAAGTCCAAGATGATGTTATCCATGTCATACTCTCGTATCTATGCACTCAATATGAATTCTATGTTTGTCCTCTTCTTGCACAATACTTGGTTCACTTCTCTCTGTGTCGTAAGTACTTCTTTGTCTTGGGTGCATTGATCGATCATCAAGCACATTGTGTTCAACATTGTTTCGTCCTTCATCAACTCTAAACAACTCGTTAGAAAATATTTCAAAGTGTTTACCTTCTCGACTGACCTTTTTGGAATGGTGTGATCATAGGCCGATGGCATATCATATATTGGTGGCACATTTGACATTGATTCTATCGATTCAAGTCCTAGTATTTCCTTCTTGGCTTGCTGATATGTCTCTTTCTCTTTATGTGGGTTAAATGTTGGTGTAGGATCAACTTCTTTCCTTATCCATTGCTCGATCCCCTTTCCCTTTTCCATCGCATCTACCCCAGTTCTTATTCCTCTGTGCATAACAGTTGTTATTTTGGGTTGATCATCACTCTCCTCGGTTGTTATCATCTTCATGTTCTAGTTTTGATTCTGGTTCGCTCTTGCATGCCACTTCTCTATCAGTTGAGGACAATCCTCCATCGCATGGTGCAAATCTTTGCAGTACATGCACGTCATGTAAGGATTTGGATAGTCTCTCGCTAAATGTCTCGGTTGATTAAAATTATAACAAATGATTATTCCTCTTCCACCTCTACCAAATCCTCCTCGTCCTTGACCTTTGTCGAATCCTCCTCGTCCACCCTGGTTAAATCCTCTCGGAGTATTATATTATGGAACCCCTCCTTCTGTTGTTGCATTTTATTCTTGTATTATGTAAGCATATGCAATGTGTTCTCTCATTAAGTCGAATGCAAGACAATCATTCTCCTCATGTCCTACAGATTTGCAAAAATTATAGAACGAATTCATGGGCGTACTATGGTACTTCTGCAATAAATGGACAAGCAGTCAGATGATGTCCCCATGTCTTGCATATTTCACAATACCCTACTCCTCTTTCCAATGGGTTCACTTCTATTGTAGCCATATACTACACAAATGTTGGGCATTTGTCTTTATGATGGCCTTCTATCTTACATGTAATACACCAAACTTGTTCACACTTTTCATTTTCCTTCGTTATTTATGACAATTGAATCCTTAAAGAATCCAATTGTGACTGAACCTATTCCATTCCTCCACCATCTCTTACAGGAGATGCTTCTAACTTCATCACAATTTCTAGTGCTTCTGGTTGTGATGTGACCTTTTGTTGTGTTAGAGGACATCGAATGTGCAGCAACAGACCTGCAATAAACCATTATCTATGTTGTTCATTGGGAATCTGGAATGTTAATCTACCGCTCACATATTTAACTCTTTGATCGTAATCCCAAATTGTCTCATTCTATATTTGCTTAATTCTTTTAGGTCTGTGATATACTACGACTCAGATTTAGGCTTCCGAAATTACTTTAACAAAGCTTGTCCAATCTCCGTCAATGTCCTTGATTGTCATGTCGGTGTAGTAGTCTAATAATTCATGTACAATAACAATGTGTGACCTCTGAACATTGTTGCTAACTACGCAATCTTCGTTGCTTCATCCTAGACATTCTTCGTAGTCCATATCATCTCACATACATTAAGAATGCATGAATTCTAGGGGGTGGGGTCAGAAGAGGCCTGTTGGACAGGGGTTTTGGATAAGTTTTGGATAAGTCTTGGGAATGGCGCAAGAAAGGATTGCGCAACATTTTGGCTAAGAAGAAATGCACACACAAAGAAGCTAGAGCATGCTCAAGAATTAGCATGCAAAAGATGGAAAGTAGATAGGATTTGGAGACATTTTGTCTACATTATAACGAGCTTAGCCCTAGTGTAAAACTACAAATTGTAATGGGTTTTGGGTAGAAGGAGGGTTGAGAGTTCTTAGAGTTTATGTTGTAGAGTTATTTTGAGTTAGTTGAGTTTTGGAGAAGTCTTTAGGAATATTTTTTAGGTATGACTGAGGAGTGAGGCTCACACTGCAGCAGAATGACTAGGCAAGTTTGAGTAATCGTTGTCGTTGTATCTTTTTGTATGCCATGTGTGCAGCTATAAGGAGATTATAAATGACTAATATAAGAAACCATTCGTTGTGGACATAGCCCAGATTGGGGTGAACCATGTTAAAACATGTGTCTTGATGTGATGTTATGTATGTGGTATGGATAGTATAGAATGTTTAGGATTATAAATATGTTACTGATATTGCGCAATGATGATGAAAGATTAGTATTTTGAATGGGTTATTCATATATGTTGTCATAATGTCACACACTAAAGTAACTGGTAAATGAATAAATGTCAAGTAAAGTAATGTCGCACACATGGTATGTTGCATGATAAGTAATTGTTAAGTGATGAAAAGGTGCACACAGTAAGAAATGAAAAGCACACAATAAGAACATATCGAATGCCTCACTTCCCCTCATCACTACAAAAACTTGGTTCCTACAGCCCCTCTAGATGCCTCGGGTGAGACTTCACTTGCTTGCAGGTGATGTTGAAAGGGCTGGTGTCTAAGGGTTTTATTGATATGTTATCTTTGAACCAATGGTTTTCCCACTTTGCGCCAACAGGAGCTCCTCATCATGCAACATCATATTGCGGTCACATAAACACCTATAACCACTCCAATAAACTGTAACCACCTCCTCAAATACATCAAAAGTTCCCACGTGTGGTCCAATGAGGGAATAATAATGCATAAGCATGAGTACAAGATCTAATTGTGCAAGGAGAACAAATCTGAGTGGTCCATGTGGAAATTGTGATGACATGGCATCCCTGTCATGGCATGATGCACTGTCACAGATCCTAAATCGATGACATGTATACTAATGCAATACATGGATCCCAATGTCTATACATATGATCAAATATGAATACATGGATCCCAAGGTAGCATCATGGATCCAAATGTAGTGTCACAGATCTCGAGGCATGGTACACAAATCCCAATGCAAAGTACCCACTTGAAGTGATGGGTCTATCTTCTTAGTAAGCCATTAGGTGATACACACCTAGTGATATCTCTTAGTACAACATAACAAATAAGGGTTAGTTTTATCATTTGCCTAAGTTTTACCAAGGGGTAACAACATTAACCCTTATACATGTGACAAGTCCCATGACAACAAATATTTCCCAAGTACCTAGCTGAAAGATAGGTATAATGATTAATAGTGATGGAAAGGGGAAGGGAAAGACTATGTGATGACCCTCAAAGAAATTTATATGCATCGGTCTTTTTCTTTATTCATCTAGCTTTCATGAGCTAGGATTTTTTATACAATAGCCTTCAAGGGGGAGCCTTTAGCATTGAGTTACCTATCCTCAACACTATTTCTTACTACCCCTTTATGCCCTTTTCTTCATGTGTTTAGTTTATCGAACAAGTCCCTTTCTTCTTTATATATCCATAGAAAATCTAGGGACTATGGGCATTAGCCTCATGGTGAGGTGGCATTACTCAAGCTTTGCACTTTTGGATTTTGACTTTATTTCTCTTCACCTCTAGCCTTTTTTGGGTTTATTAGTTCAAGATTTCTTCATTAGATCTTTATTTTAACATTTGACAAGTCATACATTATCAAGATAACCTTTTTTTATGGACATGATGAAATGAAACAATGAAAGTGGAAAGTGTCAAGCATTGTTAGGAAGTGGAAAACGCCATCTTGGCTAGTTACCTAGTAGTACAAACTGACCTGAGAAATGAAAATTCTTCTAAAGAAAAAATATGTTCCCCCAAGGTACAAGGAGGAAAATAATAAAACTATGTATGTTATGAAGTGCTATCGTATTTCATTTTAGCATTTATCACTTTCATGACTAACTAGGAAGTTATAGCATCACATCCAAACAAACCACCAATACATGGAATATAAAGATAGATCAAGTGAAACCACAACATACCATCCAAAGTGCATCTGTCATCAGAGGAGTGTAGGAGGAGGATGATATATACCATATATAAGCTATCCCAATCATAAATTTGATGGAGATAATAAGAAGAATTGTTTGATTTTGGATAAGATGAGCAAGATAGCTCATGCAAAACAACAACATGACATCTTGTGAAGGTACCTATGAAGTTGTCACTCCTTGGGGGGTAACATGTGTTTAAGAAGAATTTGAATGCATAAGGTAAAGTGGAGAAGTAAAAATATTTCCTAGTATCAAAGGGATATTCCCAGGTAGAGGGAATTGATTTTGATGGCTTTTCTTCTCATGTTGTTAAATTGACTTTTAATAGATTTATTTTGTTTGTTGTTGTTGATTTTGATCTTGAAGTAGAAGAGATGGATGTAAAGACACCATTCCTACATGGGTATCTTGAAGAAGAAATGTACATGAAATGAACACAAGGTTTTGCAATGAAGGGTAAGAAAGAATTGGTTTACAAGCTGAAAAATGTCCCTATATGGGTTAAAGCAATCTCCAAGGATGTGGTATCATAATTTTTATACTTATATTTTGGGACTTGGTTTCACAAGGAGAAAAGTTGGTCACTATGTGTATTTCAAATTAGTTGGCAATAATTTTATTTATGTAGTCATTTATGTTGATGGTATGTTGTTGATTGGAAACAACAAGGAAATCGTCAAGGATGTCAAAACTCGGTTGTACTATAAATTTGATATGAAATATCTTAGTGCTGCAAATTTTGTTTTGGGCATGGAAATTAAAAGAGATTGGGAAAACATGAAACTATAGTTGAATCATAGAAAATATATTCAGACAATAATGCAGATTTTATGTTAGGATATTTAGACACTTAGGAGTTAGTTAAGATCTACTTGGTCTAATGTATCGTTAGGTAAAAGTTTGTTTCTTAGTGTGTTTCATTAGTATGCATTTGTAGTTAGGAAATCTGATGGTCACAATATGTCCCTGACATAGAGTGATCTGACAGTTCATATTCTCCTCGATCTTAACGACCATTGATATGTGTCTTAACATCTGATTGGTCCATGATCTCTATTTAAATATCATGGAATTTCATTTTCCAATGATCGATTGTGAGAAACTCTCTTGTAAAATATCTATGTAATCTTTTTCTTTTGCATTAATAAACTACACCAAGTGATCGTGATGGTTGGGGTCGTGGATGTTTCCCCGTAAGGTTTTTACCACATAAAAACATCGGTGTGTTGATCTTTGATCTAGTTGTGTGAGTGGTTACTAAATGTGTTTGTCATCTATTTGAATACCTATGTCGTCGAACATGGTATCAGAGCCTGTTTGAATACTCGTCCCTGTTGTAGATCAAGATCGTGAAGCCGAGTTGCCTCATCTTTGTCTTCTATCATTTTCATACATTTATGGGATGAGAGGATTGTTCCATTGCGTCTGGAGTGATCGTTTCAGTCAGGAACGCTTTTCGTTTCACTCAAAAAGGTTTTTGTTTTCCCAAGATACGACCATTTCAACTAGATCATCAGTTTCAGTTTTTAAATCCATATTATCTACATATTTAATATGGCTTCTTCCAATAATCTTTTGCTTACCAGCACCAACTACTTCCAATGGAAATCCCATATGGAGGATTTATTAAGAAATAAAAGCTTGTACCAAATTACCCTAGGAAAGGAAAAAGAACCCACTTATGCTGATAAGAAAGTCAAATGGGCTAATAGGAGTGACGAAGCACGTGGACTGATCAGAATGTCCATCTCTCCTTATTTAAAATTCCACCTTAAAGAAATTGATGACCCCAATGAAGCTTGGGAAAATATTTAATCTTTGTTTGGTAAACACAATATTATTCAAGCACATCAGTTAGAAAATCAAATAATGACTTTAAGTCCAAGTGATTTTTCTTGCATTGAAGACTATCTATCTAAGTTTAAAACACTCATAATTTTATGTGAAGAATGTGAGATAAAGATGGAGGAAGAGCGTTGCATATATATTCTTATTTCTAAGCTAGGTAGTGCATATTCTATATTTGTATCTACCTTTTATTCCATGAGAGAGGCTCTAGGGAAAGCTTATCAAAAACCCACTCTTGAGTCCTTTTGTGATGCTTTGATTAGAGAGCAAGATAAGCTTGTACAACTTGAAGTGATCATCACCGCAGGTACCTCCAACAAAGCCTTAGTCTCCCAGCATAAAGATAAACCCAAGAATCCCAAAAATCAACATCCTTACCACAACAACAAGCAACATAAGGGTCCCAAACCCACTCAGACGGCTTCATCTTCTAATGGTGACAAAGGAGAAAAATATAAAAATAAGAAGACTAACAAACATTGCAACTTTTGTGATAAATATGGTCATGATGAGTCCAAATGTTTCAAGAAGATGGCAGCTTTAGAAGCAGCGGTGAAGAAGCACAACATCAGTATTGATTCTACTTATTCTTCTTCTTCTTCTCATGGACATGCACTTTTTGCTTCTGGTTTCTCCTTCAATGCAACTTCTACTTCTTCTTCTGATGAGTGGCTTATTGATTCTGGAGCATCTTATCATATGGCTAATAATAAAGACATATTTTCTGCTCTAAATGAATGTAACACCAAGAAAATATTTGTTGGTGATGATAGATCTCTTAGTGTTGTAGGATATGGAACAATTCAAGTCAATAATGGTCATTTCAATGATGTATTATGTGTTTCAATTCTTTCTTGTAACCTTCTATCAGTATATCAAATCACTCATTCAGGTGAAGGTAAAACCGTAGAGTTTTCACCTCACCAAGTTGCAATCAAGGATATAAAAGATCCTAAGCATGTTCTTGCAACTAGAATTGTTGATGATATTACTAGGTTGTACAAGTTTGACAACTTTGGGTCATCATCTTTTCCATCAGTTTTTGTTGCTCATAGCGATGACTTGAGCAAAATTTGGCATGAGCGGTTTGGTCATCTAAACTGTTGTTCATTGCAGCAACTATGTAATCAGCACATGGTGATTGATCTTCCTCTTGTTTCATGCAAATATGGTGTTTGTGTCAGGTGTGTTCTCGACAAACATCATCGGGACAGTTTTGACAAACGTGCCTCTTGGCACGCCTCGGGCCCTTTGCAGCTTGTTCACAGTGATTTATGTGGTCTACTTTATTCTACTTCTTTTTATGGGTGCAAGTATTTCTTAACTTTCATTGATGACTTTTCCAGACGTACTTGGGTTTACTTCTTAAAACTTAAGAACGAATTTTTTGACAAGTTTTTGGCCTACAAGGCCCTTGTAGAAAAGCAATCTGAACATCAAATTCAAAGGTTAAGAACAGATAATGGAGGCAAATATGTGAACAATAATTTTACAATGTGTTGCACTGCACAGGGCATCCAAATGCAACACATTGTTCCATATACACCACAACAAAATGGTGTTGTTGAGAGAAAGAACCGCACATTAAGAGAAATGGCTAATTGTATGATCCAATCTAAGGGATTAAGTCTAAAGTATTGGGCAAAAGCCATCAACTATGAAAATTACATAGTAAATCGCACTCCCACAAACGCTCTTAAAAATATAACATCAAAAGAAGATTGGAATAAAATTAAACCAGATGTAAGTCACTTCCGTGTATTTGGCAGTATAGCATGGGCTCGCATTCCTGATGAGAAAAGGAAAGCATTGTAGCCTAAAAGTGAGAAGTATATATTTGTTGGTTATTCTGAAGATTTCAAAGGTTATAGATTTATTCAACCACATTGTAATGAAATTATTATTAGAAGAGATGTTAAATTTGATGAAAATATCTTGGCATGAGAGCTTAATTCGGCAATTGTGCCTTCTTTGGCCAACGATCTATCTTCATCGTTTGTGCCTTCTTCTACTCCTATTATGGTTTCTTCTTCAGATGATGACAGTGAGGATGAAAATCCACCTCCGCCTACTCACCTTCCTCCAGATGATTCCTTTGAACATGAACCAGCACTAGCTCCATGACCTCCTAGTTGGTGATCTTTTCGGTGATCGTTCATATCAGCGTCGAACACGTTCACAGTTCCAGCGATCCTCTTCTATTTTGGCTCAAGTTTCAGAGACTCGTGATCCAGAGACATTTACAGAAGCTTCAAGTCATCCAGATTTGGATACAACAATGAATGAAGAGTATCACTCTTTAATGGCAAACGATACTTGTGATCTTGTACCTCTTCCAAAAGGAAGAAAACTTGTCAGATGTAAATGGGTCTACAGAACTTAGTATGCATCAAATGGAAGTTTTGAAAGACACAAGGATTGGTTAGTTTCCAAAGGATTTTCCCAAGTTGAAGGAATTGACTATAATGAAACCTTTGCCCCTGTAGCCAAAATGAATTCCATCCGCCTTGTTCTTGCCCTTGTTGCCTCACATAAATGGGAGGTCCATCATATGGATGTTAAATCCACCTTCTTGCATGTAGATTTTCAAGAAGAAATATACATGGAACAACCTCCTCGTTATGTCCAGGATGACTCTCGCCTTATTTGTCGCCTTAAGAAATCTCTTTATGGTCTTAAGCAAGATCCCCGAGCTAGGTATGCCAAAATGGACAGCTTTCTTATTGACACTGGATTATCTAGATGCCATTCTGATCCTAATATCTATACCAAGAAATTAGGAAGCCATTTCATAATCCTTGTCCTTTATGTTGATGACCTTATGAAAGAGTTGAACAACCACACACCTCTAGAGTTGTCATACTCCATGTAACCAAAGAGAAGAAGAAAGGAACCCCAAACACCACAAACATTTGAAAGAGCCACTCACCACCAACACCCAAAACTCAAATCAACAAAAGAAGAACCAATAACCTTCCTCTACCAATGAAGACACCTAATGGCTCCATCTAGAAATGTCCCCGAATAGGCTAGACATCATACTAAAATGAAGTTGAAGCGGAAAACATCCTCCATAGACCACAACAAAAGTGAAACGATGGCCAAGGAAAGTAAAGTGGCATGGAAATGGCCATGGAAAAATCTTGGTAGCAAAAGTATGAAGTGGCTAGCATAAAACCCTAGCTACCATCCTCGTTTATTCTCAATCCAACACCCCATTAATTTAGGACTACATATACCCTTTGTGTAATAGGGATACAAGCTTAGGAATTTATATGTTTTGTAAGAAATGTAGATAATTTTTTTGAAATGGGGTTTTTTATTTAATCCTAAAGTGGTGCACTTGTGTGAAGATGCATCAATGTGTTATATGTGTTATATGTTTAACGTGCACTGCTTGCATTTTTTTTAATGATATGCTTTACAAAATTTGAAGGCGATTTGTTTTTTTTTTTTTAGTTTAACACTATTACAATGCAGTTGTTATCACTATGTACCTATGAGATTCTATCTATATGGCATACTGATAAGAAAATTTATACAAAAGTGTTAACCCTAACATGATGCACATGGTATTGTAGGTACCTGTGCATCTATGGGCTATGAAAACACACTTTTTTTTAATAATGTTTTTAAAAAATCAAGTTGTTTTAGTTAAACATGATGCATTGTATATTGAGATGCCTGATATGGTTGCATGTGATAACGAGCATTGGTGTGTTTAGTTGTTTAGTATGCATCTAGTGGCATTTTTTTTTTATATTGTGTTTTTCAAAATTCGAGTGTGAGAGACCATTTTCTGAATTGTTATTTGTGGTTTGTTTAGATATATAAGTGCACCAGTGTGTGCATTATCATAACACAACAATGTGCTTAATCATTTTTAGGTGCATCGATTAGAAAACCTTTGTTAACACCCCTACCCACCCGCCTCTGCTAGAAACCTCCACTAAAAGTAAAATAGGGAGAAGTGCTTCTGCAAAAACTCGTTTTCCATGTAGTGCAATGTTGAAAGTGCTTGTCCTCCTCTCGTGTTAATTGTTCACAAAATGATTCAAAACTATGCATTTTATAAGTATTTCCAAAAACTTCCTTAGTGGAGTAAAAAGAAGAATCAAAAATACATTGTGGTTCAAAAAGTTTAGTGAAGATGGAAAGTATAATTTGATCATAAAGATTATCCATACTATAATCTATGAGCCAATCTTAAACCTTGAGATATAATCTTCAATGCACTCAAAGTTAGCAAGATCAAAATCAATAAGTTAATTCTATATCTTATGAGCTCGTATACCATTCTCTTTATTGAACATATGCTCAAACTTTCTCCAGTATTTATTTGGTTTGTCCATCCCTTGTGTTAGAAACTTAAGATCTTCGGAGATTGACATGCTAATGAGTCCACAAGATTTGTCATTTTTGCTATCCCACTTTCCTTTGTATAGGGGATTGAAGGCGCAATTTTGTTCACAAATTGATCATAGACAATCATTTACTTCTCAATACATTGTCCATGTAGGATTTCCACGAGTAATAGTTAGCACTATTTAGGCACATCTCATTCAGATTGGCCATAACAATAAACAAAAATCAGATGGATATAAAAAATAAAATAAAAGGAAAACTACACTACTACAAAGTGCACAAAAAATAACAAACTTAGAAAAAAATAGTACTCGGGAAGGTGCCTAGATCACTAAGATATGCCCTTCAAAAGTCACAAATATGAGGATTAATTAAGGGTTTCTAAGAAAACTGTGAAGCATATAGCACTTGACAATAAAATTTCCAAAAACAAATCACAAACTAATACAAACCTGAAAAAGAATGACATTTAAAATGGACTCAAATTGGCAAAGTTATCACCTTCCCATGCAAAAATGTCAATGGAGGAGGGTCTGAAAATGTTGTCTTGGAAGACTACCATGGTAGTACTGCATGGTTGTTGATGTGGAATAATGTCAATGCAGGATGACATAAATGACATGGAAATCCATGTGGCACAAGTTGTTGTGGTGAATCAAATGATGTGGCAGCTTGAAATGATGACATCTGGCAAGTTTATGTGTTGGATTTGCATGGTAGGTCTAAGTATGTATTAGGGTGTAGGGTCGTTTCACAAAGGGGTCATTTTATGTGGCAGTTTCTCAATTGCAAGGGATTTTGTTTCAGTAGTAGCGGTGTCTTTGTGCTACAGATGGTTGTCCCTTATCCCAATGGGTCATGTGAAGAGAGATGATAGTTACATGGGTGTTAGGACTTAGGTAACAATCGTGGTGTGTCGGAGTGGATCCTAAGGCATGACAAGATGTGGTCTTCAACTTAGGTGGAGGAATTGTCGTAAGGAAAGGGGCCTACAATCAAGGGTTGAGCATTGTGGCCAAGGAAAAGGGTGGGACAAACCTACATAGATGCCAAGGATTTCCAGAAAAATCGAGGCTCTTTGGAAAATCTCATGGACGTAGACAAAAGAAGCCACTAGCCAAAAAACCATGCCCACTAGACAAAAAGAGAGAGATTTCCAAACAAACTTAAAAGGGGCTTTGACCTATGTAAGTTTCCTAAAAACAAGGTGGGTAGAAAACGTGAAACATGTTGATAAAACCAAGAACACAAAACCAAAACTTAAAATCAAAACTTTATAACCAATGGTTTAACTCCTTTAAAATGAACAACCTTGGATGATTGGAACAAATCTTTAAATCTCAGTAAAGCATGGGACTTTTTGGATGAAAAAAGGAAAACATAGGTGAATCAAATGTTTTGGATGCAATTGAAGATTAGATTCTATCCAAAATGTACAAATTTCTACAAAACATAACAACAAACTCAGATATTCAAGAGTCGATAATGAGGTTTTTGTAGGTCCAATTTTAGATCTTAAAAAAGGGATTTGAAGCTCTTCAAACAATCAAGACTCTAAGCCCAATCATGAAACAAACAACAAATATTCAATAAATACTCAAAAATCCTTCTTATTTTTCACAAGCTACCTTGCTTTCAATCTAAACAACAAGTAACCTTGCAAGCACTTTGATACCATATTAGAAATCAACAAGTAGGAAAAGCACGTGGTCGAATATCAAAGACAAATAACTTAGACAAATCAAAAATCAAGAGAATTAAATTAATGTGGTAAACCCTTATGTAACATACCCACTTACTAGAACATCACAATCTAACGAAACTACTTTGAAATTCTTTGAAATGGATGTAGCCCAAAATACCTCTTGCATGGTCATGACTGAGAGCATATTTCAAATTTCAAATCAATTAAAAATGTTTTTAAAAAGCATGTGCCCTCCCATATCAAATCATGGCCACATTTTGAAAAAAACAAGTTTACTAGGAAGCCAGTGGCTCAGACTCCCGACTCCTTGAAATAGAGCAAAACAAATACAAGAAATGGGGAATTTTCAAGCCATAAGTAATGTATGACTACTCAGGAAGGAACTTTCAGAACAACCAGAATATGAAGCACCATCTGGGGCAATAGGGAGATACAACTACATTTTTATGAGAGAATCATTGACACCATCCCTACCATAGTTGCCACATTTACTACATAACAAGAGTTAGATTAATCTATTTATTCTAGGTACGTTTCAACAACTGCTAATCTTCGTTTCATTGGGAAGTTGCATGTTTTCCACATGTACTAACCAGGATAGCTAGACATGATAGCCAAAAAACGAATTTACCAATCATAACAGAAGCTTGAGAAACTGTAGTTTTTTTTTTTATCACCTATATAAACAGAAAAATCCATCACTGCCAAACAACAACCAAATCCTGCCAAGGTGGACTCTATTGTAAACAATGTGAGGGCATGTCGGGAAGATTTGGAGGCAAAGTGAGTTTTGTGTGGCTTATTCTTCTGAAGTCGGGAACCCGACATTGAATATGATATAAATGCCCTCGGGAGCTGAGAGTTCGCAGGAGAAAACCTCATATGCCCGTCAATGAATTCAAAGAATCCATGTAAATAAATAATTGTATCCAAGTTTAGGGTTTTTAATAGAGCTTCTATTTCTTCTTGTTCGAGATGTCCTCCGTCATGCAGTTTACAGCAAGAAGAAGTAGATGAACTAAGATTTGTTTGAAAACTCATTGACTGGATACATAAGTGTCCTCTAGGAATATCCCTGTGAGCGTTTTAACACAGAAACCCGTAAGCTGATGTTATGGAGTCTTTACAAGGGTTCTGGAACGTTAATTAAAGGTCACAAAGCTCAAAAGATTTGCTGGTTATCGTACGTGTTCATCATTATGAGCATAATTTGAGTCATTGATGATAGAGATCATCATTTCATGGCCATGACTAGGGGCATTATGCAAACCCATTAATTTCTTCCCAAGGAAGTCAATTGTACCAGATTTGTTTGTGTCCATCCAATGAATTGTCCAAGTAAACCTTTTCACAGTATTCGCTTCCAACATTTGTATCTATTACATGTCTTCATCTTCCAACTGCGTTGTAATTTCTTAACAATACTACAACCCCTGCAAGCCATGATATGGATGGAACCATCAGAACGCGTAAACCCCTATTTACTCCATCGATTACATTGAAGGATGCTAAGGCTATACTTCCCCCCACCATGCCCAAAAATAGAAAACAGACCATGAACGGAAGCAGAAAGGGAAACCACTACTGAACGAGGGTACCAAGACCAGAAATGCAACCAACCAAAAGAGCATAGTTCAACATTGCATAAATTACTGCAACAAGAGTTTCCATATTGTCACCCAATGCAAGCATTGTTAAGCCTGTAAAACTCATGTCATCAATCCTTGCTCTTCCATGACTGCCCAACCAATCTCTGCGACAAGCAAAATAGAAGCAATGGCATAGACCCATGAGGACAAAATTGTCAAAGTTGATGGCAAGTTACCTGTGTTGATTGATGCTGCAGGAAAATCCAGTATCCCAGGTCCTACAGCAGTCCCCATGATTAAACCCACTACAGTCTAGAAAGTCACTGAATATCCTTAATTCTTTTGGATTCTTCTT
>ML826272.1:22128-63772 GCA_009831015.1 Picea engelmannii
TATATATATATATATATATATATATATATATATATATATATATATATATATATATATATATATATATATATATATATATTATCATTTTAAATTTCATTTATAAATATAGAGAAAAAAAATTCTAATATATAATCAAATTTTAAAATTAAAATCATATTTCAAACACAAAAATTATAATTATCTATAAAACAATGTTACAAATAATTTTTACTACCTCTACTTTCACTCTCAAAAAACTATAATATACCAAAATATAACTATATTTTAAACATATAATTATTCTTCATTCTTATATTTAAAGTAAACTATTAAATATAAATATATTTTAAATCTGTAATTATTCCTCATTTTTATCTTTAAACATGCAATGCAATTCATATATATTTGTTCAATAAGTTAGCTTAATTTCTTACTGTAATTCATGTTAATTAGTATTTACTCAAACCTACTTAACTTAAGTGCACTAATTTATATGAATGAATTTACTAAACCCATTTTAAAAGGTCTTTCTTAATTTGTTTTTTATCTATCATTATATATATATATATATATATATATATATATATATATATATAGTGCACTAATTTATATGAATGGATTTACTAAACCCATTTTAAAAGGTATCGCTTAATTTGTTTCGTTTATCTATCATCATTCATAGATATATATGATGTGAATGTTGTAATAATAAGAAAAGACGTCTATCAAAATATTAATATTTGGGTTTTTAATAATACATTTATTAGGTATGAGTAATTTTTGATAATGATGATATATTATAAATTAATTTAGAGAAGTTTTGTTAATTTAGAGATATGATTAAAATATAAATGCAAGAAAATGTAATTATGTTATTTTAATGGATAATTAAGTTTATTTTATGTTAATTAGGTTTAATATAAAGATTATAGGATAGAGTGTTATCCTTCTCACACAGGTTTTGTTTTCCTAAAATAAAATATTATATTTACTTTATAAAAATGAAAAAAAAAACATTTCTATAATAATATATGATTTATTATATGATTTCAAAAGATAAATATAAATTGTACCAACATATCTAGGCACATAATTTTCAAGAATTGAAAATAAAATGAGTGAGAAGATAAACCTTTTAAATGTAAGAAATTTAAAAATATGTCAACTTCACATGGAATTTGAAGTTTGGAGGGTGCAAAGGAGAGGACAAAGATAAACCTTTTAGATTTAAGAAATTTACAAAGATGTTAACAAAAGAATTTATAACTGAAAGAAATTATGTTAAATAAATTAAAAAATTATATATTAATTTTTAAGGTTGTTTTTATATGTCAACAAATGAATGTATGAGTGACTTATATGGAGATATAATAAGTATGAGGAAATTTGGTTAAATAAATAAAAAATTATATATTATTTTTTTAAGGATATTTCTATATTGTTTATATTGTTGTTAAAAATAAATAAAAAATTGTGGGCCTAAAGTGAGTGGTATGCTAAAGTGATTTTTTCAAAAAATATTTTTCATCTGGTGGTTTTTTTATGTCTATTTGAATAAAGTATGAGATATTTTTCTAAATAAATGTGTTTCTATCTTGAGTGGTTAGTTGTTATGTCCTTATTATTGGTTTCCGTAGAAGGAACTTATGTGGTTTGTTGGAGAAAATGGAGTAAAAAGGGGGTCATTTAATGTCACTTAGTTAGGAGATGTTATGTGTTTAAAGTGACATTAGGGAAATAAAGTAACTTTATATTAATAGGTTACTTAACCATTCTAAAGTGACTTTTAATATTAAAGTGAAAATTGGATGGAAAATAAGGGTTATATTTGATTTAGTCAAAAAGGAGAAAATTCTAGAAGTTAGATTTGATTTGGTCAAAAAGGGGAAAATTCTAGAAGGCATGGGAAAAGGATAAAAGGAGGGGTAGAGCCTCACATTGGCATTATGATTTGACCTCTCATTTTGGAAGTTCTCTTGGAGCCATTATTTCATTAGGGTTTAGAAAAACCCTTCCACCATTACAATTTGGTTTCGCTAGTGCAATATCCATCCTAGCTAGACCAGAGGGGAATCCATTTAGGATTTCCATTATAGTTTCAGTTTGGTAGGGGGTGTTGGAGAAATTTTTATTTTTGGCACACTAGTACAGTGGGAGTAACACTAGTTCAGTGGGAGTTAATTGACTAGTTCTATTTTAGACTTTAACACTAGTTCAATGGGGGTTAACTGACTAGTTCTATTTTAGAATTTCTTATCTTAGACCATCACTATTATGCATGCATTCTTAATTATAGGATGACATTGCCTATATGAGTCAAGATCACTCACTCATTGATAAGATCATAATATACATTGATTCACATTCTTCATTATGTATTTCTCTTCCTTTTTTTGATAAGTTTTGTTTGTGTATTCTTTAGCTAGATCTCCTGTGCAGGTTTCGATGAAACACTTAGATGGTATCAGAGCTACGCTGCTTTGATCAAGCCAGACAAGCCAAAGAATAAGGAAAATTGAAGTTTTGGCTAGATAAATCTATGGTCGTAACTTTCAGGATTTATTTCTCCAAAATTATTAATGTTTTGAGGAAATGGCATGTGGGGAAGTAAATCGACCCATTATGCAAATGGGTTTTCAACCATTTGGCGAGATTCATCACTGTTTGCTCAGAAAGTAAGCTGGAAGATAGCCTCCTGAAACTGATACGAATCTACTGTGATACCTTTCTACAATGATTTCTCCCAAAATATTAAGTTTTTGAGGAAACGATTGATAGGAGAAGTAAAACGATTCATTATGCAAATGGGTTTTCAACCGTTTAGAGAGATTCCTCACCGTTTTCTCAGAAAGTAAGCCATAAGATAGCCTCCTGAAACTGATACGAATCAGTGGTCGTATCTTTCTACAGTTATTGCTCCCAAAATATTAAGTTTTTGAGGAAATGGCTCATGCAGAAAGTAAATCGACCCATTCTACAAGTGGGTTTTCAACCATTTGAAGAGATTTCTCACTGTTTGCTTAGAAAGTAAGTTGGAATATCATATCTTGAAACTGATATGGATTTTCACTTAAAGTGCCCTTTCTGCCGTGATTTCTTAAATTTTCATTTGCAGATTGAGAGTAAATTTCTAGGGTTTCTTAGAAATAGTGGGAGAGATGGATAGGAAAACTATTATACAATCAAACTTGGTGGTAATCCTCATACCATAAAATTATTTTGATTGGAAGCCCAAGGAAGAATTTCAACTCAGAAGGAAATGACTCTATAATTTGACGATGGCGACATAAACAGAACCTACATCAACGATTGAGAAGATGAGTTGGGCGAACCGTAAGGATGAGGCCACATGACTACTTCTTGAGTTAATCTCCATTGATTTATGGTTTCATGTTGCCACATGAAAGACTCCAAACGAGATCTGGACCACCTTGGAAGGACTCTTTGGAAAGCAGGATGAGATGTGAGGTCATATGCTCAAGGTAGAGTTGAATACCTTAGACCCTAAAAGTTTTGATAATATACAAGATTTATTTACTAAATTTAAATCTTTGATTTTGAGTTTGGGTGAATGTAGTATTGACAAGTCTACACAAGAGAAACAACTTATTCTAACAATCTTCCCCAAGCTAGGACCAAAATGCGTTGTATATGTCTCCAATTTCCATTCTTGCAGATGTCGTTTTGGAACAAATTGTAAAATGCCTATGATGGCTCAGTTCATTGAGTCTCTCACACAAGAGCAGACAAAACTCATATAGATGGGTCTCATGAGAGATCCCAAAGCACATGCACTCACCATGCATGATGGTAAAGGGTCATCCAAATAGAATGGGAAGGAGGGATATTCCAAACCCTTTAATGATTCTTCAGGTTCCAAAGACTCTTAAGATTCCAAGACGAAGAAGAAGGGAAAGCAGTGCACTTACTACAATAAACCAATTCATAAAGAATCCACATGCATGCAAAAACAAATCAATCTTATGGCACAATAACTTCAGCAGAACAACCTTAGAAACTTCATTCCAGAGGGAGTCAAGAAGCAGAAAGAAGAAGATCTTACTCCTAAGAAAGGTAATCATCATGCTCTGGTTGCAATTAATTCCTCATATGATTCATGGATTATATATTCTTGTGCATCCCATCATATGACAACGAAAGAGGAAGTTTTATCTTCTTTGAGTCCATGCTCAAGACCCCCTATTCTCATGGGGGGTGATACTCCAATAGCAGTAGCAAGAGAAGGGAGAGTGGAACTCCATAATGGAAGTTTTGAGAATGTTCTACATGTTCCAAAGATTTCTATGAATCTTCTCTTAGTTTATCAGATCACTCAAAAAGGTAAAAAGGTTGAATTTACATCAGATTCAGTTTCAGTAATTGACATGTGTGACAATTTCATCATTGCAATTGGTGAGGTGGATCACAAGTCAAGGTTGTAAAAATTCACTAAGTTTTGTGATGACAAATCCTCTATTCTACTTACACATAAGGAGAGTACTTTTCATGCACTTCTAGTGCAACATGCATATACTCTTTTTCTTCCATCAGTTTCAGACATCAGAGATGATTCCATACACTCAGATTATGTACATGGAAATAAGCAGGTAGTACAACCAGATAAGAAGTCAACGTTGAAGATTCAACAGATGCCCAAGGAGGCACAAACCACACTTCAGGTAGCAGGCAACCTTGTAGGGGATCCATTGGATTAGAGGATGACTCGATCTCAGCATGAGGATCCTTCTCATGTACTTTCATCTTCAGAACCTGGGATGCCCATGCATTGCTATATGGTTCAATCTACTGATCCACAAAACTACAATAGGGTTGTGGGAAATCCATTATGGAAAGCAACCATGAAGAAGGAGTATGACTTACTCCTACATAACTAGACTTGGAATCTGGTTCCACTTCCACCAGAAAGGAATATTTTCAGGTGTGGATGGGTCCATAGGATCAAGAGCTACAAGGCCCAACAGGTTTTCAAAGGACTTCATCAGATCCATAAATATTTCTACATCTTCATGAAGACTTTCAGTGAGTTGAAGTTTCAGACTTTGTGGGATCGTCTTGTGGTGAAAAACATAGTTGCCTAGAAGCTGCCATTTTCTTATTTTGATACATTATCTTTTGAGGGGGGGGGGGGNTTCATTAGTTGCATTGTACATGAGTACCTAAAATGGCCTAGTATCCGAGACTCATTTTTTACACCATAGTGATGTTCAGGGGGGTTGTTGGAGAAATTTCTATTTTCGACACACTAGTTCAGTGGCAGTAACACTAGTTCAGTGGGAGTTAACTGACTAGTTCTATTTTAGACTTTAACACTAGTTCAATGGGAGTTAATTGACTAGTTCTATTTTAGAATTTCTAATCTTATACCATTACTATTATGCATGCATTCCTAATTATAGGTCGCCATTGCCTATATGAGTAAAGATCACTCACTCATTGATAAGATCATAATATACATTAATTCTCATTCTTCATTGTGCATCTCTCTTCCTTTTCTGGATAAGATTTGTTTGTGTATGCTTTAGCTAGATCTTCTGTGCAGGTTTCCATGAAACATTGACAGGGGGGATCCATCCATGATTTCTATTGGAGCTTCATCTTGGGTTTTTTTTTAAAGTTTTGGGTTGTAGTGATCTTCTTGGAGAGGTTGTGGCACTTGGAGGGTTTGTTCTCATCCCTTGAGGAGGTCACGACATCATTCCATGTTTTTGGTTTGTATTGTGTGTTTTCCATTGATGTATTTAAGCTTCCATAGAATCATTTGGATCATTATATTAATATCTTCATTCATAATAAAATACCACATATTGTCCTTTCTATTTCTGGTGTATTTGTATTACATGCAATATGTTTGAAAAAATGTCTATTAGTAGAATACATGCAAACTATTTGTGAAACTTTGTCAACTAGAATAGAGCCTAAAGAACACTTATTGCACAAAAGGACACAATATCCTAGCCCATTCTATTGGGTATATTACAACAATATCAGAGGCGATTATCTTTCCAACCTATTATTGCATCATAGCACTTTCCTTAGCCAAAGAAGGGAAAACATATTTGTGCTTTTTTGCATATTTTAAAAGGGAAAAAAAGCGCTGACACATTTCAAATTACATTTTGAAACTTTTTGAGCATAATTTTCCAAAACAAAATTAGATATTTGAATTCCTCTTGGAAAATTACCCAATTTCAAAAAACAAATTGCCCGAAATGGATTCTGGGAAGTAAAGTTATCAACATTTTAATTTTGGTAAATTTTCAAGGTTTTTCTGAAGAAAGTCGCTTGATTTATAGTGGATAAGAAAATATGAAGATTTAGGAATACTTGGATGAAACTTGGAAAATCATTTAGAAAAACAAATGCTAGCGACAATTAAATACAAGCTTGAGTATGGAAGATAGCCCAAGGATTGGGAAGGGTCTTCTTTGAAAAACATAGGGAAGAAATCGAAGAAAGACAAGCATGAAGGACATAGGGACTTGTTGGAGGTACATGTATCTAATCATGTTGAAGATGTGTGCATAAAGGAAGACCAAACAAAAGCCTATGATACACCATCAAAGCTAATGGATGAATCCAAGGACACTAGTCTATTATATGGGTATACCTTTGATGAATTAGCACAGGAAGAGGATGAAACATCTTATAATGACATGCTCCAATAAACTGATATAGAGGATTCCCACAACTTTCACTTTGTATGATTCTTATGACATGGGAGTTCTAAGTGAGATAAAACTTATGCCTGATGAGGATTCAAAACCAAATATCAGTTATGATGTTGATTATGATGAGGATGTGATTGTACCTCGAAAAGGGTTGGAGGACCAATTATTGGTCAAGGAGGAGAAGATTGTACAGGCATTGAAAGGGGCATATGGTACTCATAATTTTATTGAAGATCTTAATAATCTGGAAAGATCATATGGAGGAGAGAAAAAAAGGAGTTGCATATGAGATCAATAGTGCTCAATTACACATCATCAAAGAAGCACTAGAGCAAATGAAATATGATTAGTTGCAGTTGTTCATGGATAGGGACCTTTCTCTTAAGTCCAATGAAGACAAGGAAAGGGAGATTGAGGAGATTTGTTACTAGCTTAGTATGGAACACTCTTTATCGTTGATAGTAGCAGAGACTTCATAATATTTGGAAGTAGTAACATAGGAGGGAATGGGTGGCAATCATGATATGAGGGATGGGCCTCTTCTAACGATCCCAAATGAGGAGAATTCAAAGTTGCAGGCATTGGAGGAGAGGTTTGACACAGAGGATTTTGAATGTGCGTCTGAAAGGGATCATGGGTTGTTTATTTTGTCCCAATTCTTAGCTATAGAGGAGGTAGTTGACCAAATTCCTTCTGGACCATCCAACAAGGAATTATATGCACCAGTTGATTGGAGAGTCAAGTATAGGATAGTTGCAGATACATCACTCTAGGATGCAGGATCAATTGATATTAGTGGAGTGATTGATATAGTAGCACATATGGGATATAGGGTGGTACATGATGATAAAGTGGTGTGCAGTGGTATACAATAGTATACAACTGTGTATGGTGGTGCATAGTGGGTTTTTGGGATGTTTTCCTAGGGGATACCTCTAGACAGGACCTTCAAATATATCATTGAGTTTAGATCACCCAAGATCGATGAATGGATGGAAGAGATTCATGGAGAAGAATATTACTCAGAGATGGATCTTTGATTAGGATATCACCATAGTAGGGACAAAGAGCAGGATACACATAGGGTTTCTCTCAGATGCTACCTTGAGCTATTGGTCATACCATTGGGGTTGGCCAACACACTTGACACTTTCTAGTCTTCCAAGACATCGAAATGACATCTAGTGATATCCTCTTATGCCAGAAGTATATGGAGGGTTCACCTGAGTAATTTGGGTGAGATAAACAGGCTTATAGCCATGTCAGAGTTCTTTTTCTTGGGATATGTGGATAGATAACATGAGGAGATCATGATTGTGTTGGGTCAGTTCGCAAATATTTCAACTTATAGAGTGGTAGATGGAATTATCCATTACAGAGGTCACACAATTGTAGCCTATGAGACCCCACTTAGGGAGATGATTATGAGGGATATATGTGATCCACCTTCGACAAGGAATTTCCAGTACTTGTATGATTATGAGACACTACAAGTGAAAGGGATACTTTCCAACGAGGTTTTTAAACTCCATAGGTTACATGAGTACAGTGAAGCTGATCGAGATAACAAATTTTCAAGTGCAGTTTGACAGGAGCCAAACATACAAGTAGGCACATAGTTGATTCCTAGTACTTGGTTTCCACCAAATGATGGCATACCATGGACTTGGCTCATTTTGACTCTTATGATTACCAATATGGAACAATAGCAGCTAGCAGGTATTGGGAGTGGTGAACTTCCAATTTGGTGGTGGGATCCAAGAATTCATCGGAGTGATAGATTGATTGAGATGATTATGAGAGATAGAGTTGTGATGGTGGTTGGTTTGCTTTATTTTGGGGGCATTAGGAGAGGGGAGGTCATGAATTTCTCTATATATAAGGAAAGACTCAAGATCGACTGTGGATTTACAAACTTAGACTTCATTGAGACACTTTTGCAGGGGAGGATTCAGGATAGTGGTTTCAGTCCGTTTAGGAAGTTCAGTTTGAGGTTCCAAGAGAGGATGATGTTGACTGAGCATGTTGGTCCAATGGTGATGATCATTGTGGTGCAGCTTTAGCATGGTGGTTCCTTTCTAGGATTATTTTAGGATCCTAGTATTACATGGTTTGATAGTTCATCTACTATCAAAGATGTGAGCGCCAGCTTTGAATTTCTAGAGTTTACATTTGGGAGGATTAGGAGTGGTTTCTTGGAGGAGTTGTCATCCGAGGACTTCACCAAATTTATGTATCTTATGATTACATGGTTTATCATGAGAAATCATGTGGATTATGGTATTTTCACCTTATAGATTGGTGTTATGAGTTGAGGGTGCTTCATTTCATACATGCTAGTGTGGAATCCCAGTGACTTTACGTTCTACGAGTTTCTTGTGTTTAGAATACATGCAAACTCTTTGTGAAAATTTGTCAATCAGACTAGAGCATCAAGAAATCTTATTGCACAAAAGGACATAATATCCCAACCCATTCTATTGGAGATATTATAGCAGTTAACAAATTCCCCCAAGAAATGTTTTCATTAGGCCTATATTTGAATAAATATGAATATAGACCTCAATTGAATAATTAATGATGTGTGGTGAGCCAAATGGTGTAGTGTAAGTAAATTTTTTTTTTTTTTTTGGGTTTCACTTCATCTTTTTTATATAGTAAATTCTCCCATAATTTAGTTTATTTCTTTTGAGAGTCAACCAATAATATTGTGAAAATTATTGGAGGGAAGACTAGTTAAAACAATCGAGTTTTTCAACATGGTATAAAAGTCACAAATCCTCTAAAGATGAATTGTGTGTGTCTGTGTGTGTGTGTGTGTGTGTGAAAAATAAATGTGTGTGTTATAGTGGAATGCCTTTTGTTTTCATCAATGTGTTATGTGTTTTGATATGTTCAAATTGAATGTATGGTTGTTCATGAAAGATTCAAAGTTTTAACTAATTTTCTACCCATGTGTCCATGTGTATTATTGATTTTTGATACAATATTAATGAATTAAAGAGGATAGGTAAAATATCTCAATGTATTTTCGACACTGTAATGAAATACAAGAAGTTATTAAATGAGTTGCATATTGTTTGTACTTAAAATGTCCTTTTGTCAAAGACCATGCTACCAAGGATTAAATAGTGTGCAACTGAACTATAACCTAGACTCTTCATATCTATGAAGATGATATGACACATAGGACACTCTTCTCCAAGGTAAATTAATAAGCTAATAAAAGTAAATAAATGCACCATGTGTCATGAGCTGCATGTATATTTTGTTTAGTTATTAATTTTTTTTTTTTAATTATTAGCTAAGTTTCTAATGTTAAATATGTCAAATAAATTCAAATTGTTCCTTTCTAATTATTTATAAAGCAATTGTTGGAGAAATAAATGATAAGAAATCTATTTGGCTCTTTTGTTTTGGCTAAGTTTCTTTTTCTAAAGTTTTTTCTCTCCTTTTTTGAGTTGTGTTGTTCATCACTTGGTATTAGAGCCCTCAATCAAGGCCTTATTACCTAAATCTAGTTTATTTGTCCCACATGTCCACCAATATTTTGGCCTAATGTTGGGTATTATTTAGGCTTACTCCTCCACACTCGAACTACTTTTATTTTCAATCCCAAGTTCATTTGGATCCCTACTCACCCATAAATCTTTTATATTCCATTTTTAGGTTTATTTGAGGCTTATTCCTTCACCCCAAGAATTTTTGTTCTTGGGTATTGTTTCATTCACTCCCATGCCCACCTAACACCCTGTTGCACTCTCATTTTGGGTTCCTTTTGAGGTCTTTGCTTCCACCCCATCAAAACTCTTCAGCAACAACATTGTTGATGTTTGGTATGATAGGACAGGTATTTCCACACAAGTATAAGTGTTTAGACATGTGGAAGTCATCAAAATACTTATACCTTGAGTCTTTAATTTAATTAAAGGAATTATTTAAGTATAGTTCCTTTATTAATTAGTTGATTTATTTAAGGAAATTCTAAAAGTAATTAGAATTTAATCTTATCCATTGATCCCAAGTGAGGTGAGAAGTAATATCAATCGTCAATCACTTTGGAGATTAGGATTAGGTCATAAGTCAATATTATAAAAACAAGGCTAGGGTAAATGAGAAGATAATTTTGGTGAGAACCAAGGTCAAAATTCTCAAACAGAGATAGAAAAGAAGGAATTTTTATAGCGTGGAGTCATTCGAGAGTGTAGAAGCAAATAAAGACTTTTTCTTAAACTTGAGGGAACAAAGAAGGAGTTTTTCTCAAGGGTTCGATCATGAAGGAATATGATTCAAGGAGATATTAGATAGGTGTTGAAGGAATTCCATCTAGATATTAGTTCAAGGAGAAGAGAGAACAAAGGTAACCATACATGGGTTTTAGCAGAGAAAATCCATAGGAAAGCATTGAGTCGTACATAGTTTTGTTGGACATGGTGTTATGGTGATGGAGTTGATGTAAAAGAGGGCCAAAATGATCAATGTTGGACATGGTATTATGGTATTTTCATTATCAAGAAGATCAATATGGTATTTTCATTATATGTCTTTGATATCCTAAAGCTCAAGAGAGATAATGTAGTAGGTTGCATAGAAGAAAAAGTGTGAGGTGTAGAGGAATCTAGTATAAACCTAAATCTTAGGAGAAGCAATGTATTAGGTTGCATGAGATCAGAGTGTGCAATGTTAATACCTTTGGAAATGTCGAATGAAAGCTCAGGAAAAGGAGTACCTTAAGGAAGTGCTATAGGGATCAAATTCCCAATAGATCAACTCGAGAACACCTTCAGAACTATGAGGAAAGTCTATTTCAGTCGAGCGATATGAAAACCATCGATCATTGAACAAAGGCACAGATCAACGATCTTGGTTCAATTGGAATCCAAGTATAAATCCAAAAGGGTTAGGAGGAATCATGTTCATTGATGAAGTTTTTGAGACAATCCAGGACCATCAGATCGAGATCAAGCTAGAGGCTAGGAGAAATTAAATCCCAACCGTCATATCAGGATAAATAATCCTCAACCATATATCAATACCAATAGGACTCCAGAACATTTTCACTTCAGTGAAAAGTTGAGACAAGATAGAGGAATGAACCAGTGAAGTAGTGAAATCTCGCCAATCGTTAGATCAAGGAGGGACTTTGGATGAATTCTTGACCATCTGAATGAGTTTAGTGGAAGGAAATAGATAAGAATGAAGTTTGAGAGCATTCACATTCATCCCATCACTGGTGGAAATAAGGTTGAAATCTCAGCTATTGAATGAAGCCAAGTGGAAGGATAACGTAAGTTTCGATACTTCGCCACATCGATGAATACTAGATACAAGGAAGAATCCATGAAGCCCTGAATCCATGAAATCCAAACAACCATCGTGTAAGGGAAGGAATAATTATCCTGGATTTGACCACTCTAGGATTACGAGGAGTCCCAAACAACTAAAACTCTTGAAGCCAGAAGTACCCAAGCCACAAAGTGAAAATCCATGATCCAGGAGGGAGACATGTGGTAGAAGACAAATATAACATGTGGACCAATCAACTGGTGAAAAGTATCAAGGTTTAGTTTTCACATTCGGTATACGAAATTAACAAGTCAAGGTGACATGTGGTAGTCACTCAACCAGTTCAACATCAATGGTGATATCAGCAAGCCACGTCACTCCAGTATTACAACCTCCAAGAATGTTCAGCTTTTCCTACTAGAAAAAATACCCGAAGCGTCGAAGGTCGAAGTCACAAATTAATGTTTGGGCATTGATCTAATATCCTCAAGAATATTTATTGACCATTGATCAAGCATAGTGGAATAATAGAGTAAGAATAAATTTTTAACAGACAACAAGTGGTCACAAACATTCTATGACTTATTCGACCGGTAAAACTCTAGGGGAGTTGAAAAAACCTTAGAATGATAATATCCTAGAGTATCGGAGTGTCGAATCCCCGAAATACAATCTGATCATTTGTTAAGGAAGAAGATCCACAATAGAGATCCAAAATCACAAAGTAATATGCATAAATATTAACTTGGTGGAGGCAACACATTTTTTATTTGAACCGTTGGATAGTTTAGCTACGTGGAAAACATCTAAACCAAGTGCACAGTGGCCAAGTGTTAAAGATCCACTATGTTGAAAGAGCACAGATCGTAGATATCAAATCTTGATTAAGTCGTGATCGTCAATTTTGTTGAAGCCTCTGGATAATCCAAGATCGTCCATTCAATGGAATATTAAATATCAACTGTCAAATCTACTAGTGAATCGAGTATACAAACTTCAATGAAATTTACTCTGGGAGAGTTGGAAGACCGCAAAGGAAGGAAATCCCAAAGACCGAAGTACCACAGAACCTGTTTCCAACACCAATCATGTGATAAGGTAAATAAGCTAAAGGGACTAGAAGAAAATAACCCCCCGAGCATTTGAATATAGTACCATGTAGAAGAATAAGGATAAAAGGAGAAAAGTGATAACAAAACAACGTGTGAAATAGATAATCCCATAGTTTGAATCCCACGGTCACAAAGGGAAGTGGATTGAAGGAAGCGTCTATCTGTAGAATTTGAATCTGGAAATCAATGATCCATATTAAATCACATGCAGGGATAATAGTATGGATCTATCCACCAGTCGTACATAGAGGAGAAAAGCTTTAGTGCCTTTAGATTTGGTGCTTGAGCATTGTTACACCCATATAGCTTATTAAAGATCTGTATCACGAACAACGTTAAGCCTAAATGCACTACAAAGGTCCTTGGACACCTCATTATGGATCTGATGTGCTGTGAGTCAAATTGTAAGCCTCCATAATTATGGTTTAGCTTGGAAACCAGTCCCAATTAAGAATATGATTCTTAATTAAAAAGAGATGGAAATAAGAACCAAGTTCACCCAATAAACTTAAAGTATAATAGTAAAAGAAGAAATTTGTTATTAAAATAAGATAGTTGTTAATAAATGAAAGGGTGAAATGGTTCATTATTAAAATACAAAATGGTTCAATGTCATACCTTTTGGACTACTATATAAACATAAAGGTATGGTGAAATAAATGTGTCTCTACAGTCCAAATCAAAAGATCAAAAGAAGAAGCAGAGTCTAAGAAGGAAAACTAAAAAATACTTATGCAGTGAGGGTGAAAGGGAGGATAAAGAAAGGATTCATATCCTTTTTTAAGTAAAGTGTGAAAACAATGGAGTTGGTGCTTCCTAGGGTTGGTTCCCTAAAACAAGGGAGTTGGTGCTTCCTAACATTGGTTCCCTAAATGAGGGGATTTGTGTCTCCAGGAGTTGGTGATATAAAGAGGATTGGTGTCCTTCACAATCACAAACTATTCTTTCTAAACTTTGTAATTATTGTTAATTATACTTATATAATTTATGTTTAAATGAAAGTCCATCGTTGATCTATTGTGATGATTAATAGAATAAAAAATTAATTACTAATTGTTTAAAAAGGTATTGATTCACCCCCCCTCTTAGTATTTCCATCAATTGGTATCAGAGAGAGTGCCTTCAACATAGTCTAATAATTGGAAGGTAGATCCTGAAAGAAATGGATCAGCAAGAGGGGATGTCTTCCAACAAAGCACCATTTTTTAAAGGAGATGATTATGCTATGTGGAAAATAAGAATGAAAATATACCTTATGGCTCTTGGTTTTGATGTTTGGAAATATGTAGAAAATGGGTACAATGCACTAGCTACTCCACCCATAGATACTACATGAAAGAATATTTTCAATGACAACTCGAGAGTAGTCGATGTCATTTTGGGAGGATTAAAAAATCCTATATTTGTGAAGGTAATGCATTGCAAGTCATATAAGGATATCTGTGACAAACTGGAGGTTATATATGAAAGAGACAAAAAAGTCCAGGAAGCCAAGCTACAAACCTATAGAGCTCAGTTTGAAAATTTGAAGATGAAAGAAGAAGAGAACATTGTTGAATATACTCATAGAGTAGATGTGATATTTAACTCAATCATAGTAGTTGGAGAAGAAATTAAATACAAAACCATTGTACAAAATACTTTAATATAAATACCTATGACGTATCATGCTAATATTTCTACAATTGAATACAGACTAGACCTTGAAAAACTTACAGTAGATGAGCTCCATGGAATTCTTACAACGTATGAGCTAAGGAAAGGACATGAAAAACCATAAAAAGGAGAAAAATCCTTTTATGATTTTAAATAAAAGAAGAATAAAGAATAGATGTTTAATGAATATCAGTCAGACATATCATTTGTAGAAGAGGCCAACTTTATAAATAAAATCCAGAAAGGATTTGGAAAATATAAAGGAAAATTACCCTTCAAATGTTTCAATTGTGGCAGAATCAGACACTTTGCTAACAAATGTCCCTATCCCAAAAGAGAGGAAAGTGATGATGAAAGAACTTTCAAATATTAGAAGAAGATGAAAACCAAAGATAAAATAATTTTCTACAACAAGAAGAAAACCTTCTTTACTCAAGAAGATAATAGCTCATCTCAAGAAAGTGAAGAAGAGGAGCAAGAGCTTCTATTTATGGGAATAAAAATCAATATGATAATCATTCGGAATATGAAGAATAAGTGAAAATTGAGGAGGAATTTATCCATGCAATTGAATAGCTAATAAAATCTAAAAAGAAAAACAAGTTACTAAGGAAACAACTTCTAAAGTTTGAAGAAGTTATAAAATCAAGAGAAAAGGAGGTTTCCAAAACCATTAGTGATTCAGAACAATTAATTATTGAGTTAAAAACCCAACTCCAAGAAACCAAAAGAAAATAATAAATCTTGAATAAGGAACTCAATGTAAAACAACAAACATGTAAGATATTGGAAGATGAAATAATTCAACTAAAAGGGAAACTAGAAAAAGAAGACATTCAATGTAAGTTTGAAAACGACTCAAAAATCTTGAACAACATTCTTAGCTGTCAGATATCATCAAATGATAAGACAGGATTGGGATATGATCCCTCTAGAGAAAAGAAGAATGAAAAACAACCAATCATCTATGTAGATTCTCTTAAGATCTCCATAAGAAGTGATCCAGGATCTTTTCATCGTGAATTATAAATAATTGCATTAAATGAGCATAAATTAAAGTGCACCATTAAAGAAGGGAAAACTTAAAAATGAAGAGACATAAGCATCATATCTGAAAACAAAAACTTTATAACAGAGTTCATCCCTGGTGGAGTACGTCTCTGCATCCTACTCTCAAATGGGTAGGCTCTTTCATTAACTCAGCAAAAGAATTTGGCAAATACATGAATATACCTCATTCTGAAATCAAGCTAAAAAAATAATGCTCAGATCAGAAAAGAAACATCACCACTGGATTTGTTGCATCGAATTACCAAAAAATTATTGTCTCCATGCTCCAATCTGACTCTGGCACTCCCAGGCCCAAGAAGAATTCTATCTCAATTTTTGTGCCCTTTGCGACCTACAATTATGACAGTCTTGTCTCAAAATATGTGCCTGCAAGTCTGTAAGGTCCTCACCTCTCCCTGACTCTGGGTGAATTGTACCTTTTAAGTATTGAATAAGGTTGTATATACCAAGAAGCATCGGTGTCACGTTGGTTATGGGAGGATTTGTAAAGGCGTTGGGTATTGTGGAGGTAGCGGGGTCGAATCCCACTGGTCTCCAATTTTAAACATTGGTTTGTTATATATGTTGAAATATATTTGTTACCCATTAAGTTTAGCAGATCCACTATTGATACTTCCATTGATTTCTAACATTGGTGTGGTCCGCCAGATTTGGTGGATCCACCATATTTTTTTTAAAACAAAAATTCATTCACGGGTCAATATTGGACATTTTCAGGCTGACACATGTGGCTCGATGATTGGACTAGGTGGTGCCCACTAATACACTGTAACACCCTGTATCCCCCAGTTTGTAAATATAACTGGACTGGCCAAGGACTATGGAAAACTCATAAGTATGAATATGTGATGTAAATGGACCTTCAGGAAGAGGTCAATGAATGTGAATAACATTTTGGATTTATTGCAGAATTGCTGAGAGGGGATGTGCAGAAAAGAGACCATGATGGTGGTGGAAGGCACCTGAAAATGTGGTGTTAACTTCCACCAAGTATTTATACCGTATTTGGACTCCACTAACCCAGTGAACCAAAAGCGGCTCGCTAGCCCCAAATTTAATGTCTCGCAGACTGGTAGGCAGACGGCTTGATGAGGGATGGGATGGTGAACTACCCGTCCATAGAGCCATCAGGCCTGACTGGGGCGAGGGTAATTTTTCCACACACAACCTCGCAAGAGGATAAGGCGTATGGCAGAAGTGATTTCAAAGGGAGACGCGAGGGGAACTCTGGCATTACGCAGAGTGAGTGATAGCAGAGAGGAAGGATTGCAACCTTCACTCCTGGTCACTGGCAGACAGAGAGACATAGTCTCAACAACATCATGGTCTCATCTCGGGGGTGGCTAGTGGTAAATCCGTCGGGAGTCGCTACACCTACGTTTGGGTGGAAACAAGCACCCCTCTCAGTAGTTGCACCCACTTCTGGTGTTATTTCTGATAAGTATTTTATGTATTGCTTCTTGAAATTCATATACTGATATATATACACTCATAGAACTGTGAAATTTTGAACGATTTTAGTGTAAGAATTGTCTGTGCAGTGATTTGATAATAATTAATGGACATATACTTGTAATAGAGGAAGCCATGCATGACTTACGTCGATAAAATAAATCTAATCATGCCTAGGTTGAACTAAGTCAGGCTTCCAGCCTGTTCTCGGGAAGCTGTCCACCCTTATCTGTCTCCAGGAACGCCCTGGTATAGATCTCTTTACAGAGATTCTCTCCCTGGAAAGGTTTACCAAGAACCTAGAAAAAGGGACTTGAATGGGCAAGTCTTAATAACCTTGTATGAGTAGGAATGACCCTCTCAAGGTTCTGAGATAGTAGTGTAGGGATAAATAACAAATCGACGAACGAAATCTTGTCGGATGACCCATAGGCATTCACGACTGTTAGCTTGACGAAAGTAACAAGGGCGTTACCTACCTTGCCCCTTTTTCCCTCTATCTTCGTGAATAGTGAGGAAATTTGGATCGTAGATCCCAAGGCCCAGGAGAACAATCGAACCATTGATCTTTCCACATCCATGAAGTAGTGAAAGAATACACAAGGTGGGACAATCGAAGCCATTGGATCTCATTCAGAAATCCCGTCAGTCATTGGATTGGGTTAAGATGCTCAGAGTTTAGTCTTTGGAGTGTGTGCAGGAAGAATGGATCTAGGCCGTTAGATCTTGGCCCATTTATCCGTTAGCCATCATATCAGACAGGAGCTTCACGAAGGTTACCATCGAGATTCCAGCCATCGACATATCAGGATTCTTGAGGAAAAGAAAATTGAGACACTTCAAGTCTCGAAACGCCGGGAGGATCTGGACCGTCCGTTTGAGGATACACGTGGCGGAGATCGAGGTTTACTATCGGGAGTCAGGATATCGACATTCTTGTGGACAGGAGATCGGGGAAGTCTGAAGTAAAAACCCCAGAAAAATCTGAGCCGTCCGTTTGGGAGGACATGTGTTAGAAATCCGTAGAGAGTCGGGATATTCGACATCGGAAAATCGGAGTTCCCGAGACTGTGAGAATTGAGACACCACAAGTATCGAAATCCCGGAGAAATCAGAACCGTCCATCAGAAGAGGACGCATGGTAGCCATCGGTTTCGTCGGGGAAAGTCCCGACAAGAAGTTGAAGATCGACGGTTTGGGTCATCAGGATATCAGGAATTTTGGTGACAATTTGTTTATGTATTTTGGAATCGTGAAGCTCGAAACCTCGATGAGTGGGAGCCAGCTATCAACGTAACAGGAAGACGAGAGTCGAAGGATCGAGAATCCCATGGGTTAATGCATTTTGGCATTGGAAACCCCGTAGCCCCTACAAGGGATAAGACTGCGACCACAGGGATAGCGGTCATGTGGGGTAGGAGCCTAGCCAGGAGAGCTAACGCATGAAAGGTGCGTCAGGATTCGAGGGATCACGAATCCTGAGGACGTGTGCACTTGGACATGAGAAAGTATGAAACCCCGATGAGGAGGTATGGCTGCGTTCATATAGAGGGAGGTCGTATGGACCCAAAGGATTAGCCCTAGGGGACTAGTGGAAGTTGGAGTGCGTCGGGAATCGGAGGATCGCGGATCCAAAGGGCATATGCATTTTGACATTAGAAATCTTGAAACCCCAAAAACCCCAAAATTATCATCAGGAAGGACCACCGTTATGAGCAGAAAGCCRGGTAGGTGAATGAAAGACCTGTGGATCAGGGATTGGTATTTTTTTGCTGCAAGCTTCGAGGATTCTCATTATTGAGAAATAAACGAAAAAGTTTGATTTTGGGTAATGGGTATGTTACAAAGTGGCATCAGAGCATGGTTACAACACTCGGACTGATTGGGCTCATGCACGAGTTGTGCATAAATTCTGTTCAAAGAACTCCTATGAGGAGTAACCCCATGACTTAACTCTCTTGTCTAGGATTAAAAACTTGGAAAATGAGAACCCGACTGTGTATGCATGTGAAAGAGTTATGAATTTATGCGCAAATTATAAAAAAAAAAAAAAAATTAACTTCTGACTAATAACCAGCGTTTGTCTTTTCACTCAAGCAGATGATCAACCACAGGAATCTACATACGCAGAGTATGGTGACTTACAAAGAGGTGGGAGAAGGCTCCCACAACAGATATGAAGACTCTGATGAAAGAAGAGAAATAGGAACCCCTCCAGACCTAGCTGAGACTATGAGGAGTCTCATGGTCGAATTGCAAAGCTACAAGGCCGATAATGAAAGGATGATGAAAGAACAAGAAAAGCAAACCGAAATTAATGCAATTCTACTACAGAGCTTAACCGACCTACAGCGAAAAATGCAGCATGAACCTGAGGTGCAGAATCATGGTCATATCAGTGGCCATACTGAGAGAAGCACGTCAAGAAAGGTCCACCCTAGAGGTAAAGGACCAGTACTAGACGATTCCACTGAGAAGGAAGCTGGCGATTCAGAAGGCTCTTCCAGCAATAGGACCAGATCCTATTCTCAAAGAAAAAAGAAGAAGCAAAAGACTTCCAAGAGTCATAAATTTGAGGAATTCAAAAAGGCCAAACCTCCCTCCTTCAATGGTGAGATAAAGAAGGGAGAGGAAGTTGAGGCCTGACTACTTGGACTAAAGAAATATTTCAGAGTCCATGATTTTTCAAAGAACTTGAAGGCCCGAGTGGCCACTTTCAATCTGAATGGAAAGGCTTACATCTGGTGGGAAGACCTTAATAATATGAAAGGGGTCCGTGAGGAGGACCTGTCTTGGAAACGGTTTGAGAAGTACTTCCGGAAGAAGTATTTGTCAGAAAGGTATTTCGACGAAAAGGATAAAGAGTTTTATGAACTCAAACTGGGACAACTTACTATGGAGGAGTATGTCAAAAAATTCCTCGACTTACTGAGATATGTGCCCTACATCAAAGTAGAGAAGGCGAAGGAACAACACTTCATCAGTGGGCTACCCAAGGAATACTGGAACTGAATCGAATTCGACGAGCCAAAGACTTTAGAAGACACTATTCGAAAAGAAACATATTGTCATGAACAATATGGACATCGGGAAGAGTCTCGTGGAGACTGGAAATAGAAGAGTGGTTCGAGATTTCAGAAAAAGGGGAGAAAATCCTCAGGATTTAAAAACTACAAGAAGAACCCCAGAATGAACTATCCATCTCGGAGTGTACTCCAACAAAACTTTCCCTCGGTGGATGGAAATAAAAATTCTGGACCTATACTAGTGAAGACTAATAACCCAAAGAGAGAACCTTCGAAATGTTGGGGTTGTGGAGAAGAGCATCTCTTGGGAGACTGTCCACACCGACAACAAAATAGTCATAAATTTTATAACATTCAGGAAGCTACCACAGTCAATGATGTGGGAAGGAGTGTGCCATAGATTTATGCAGCCTTGGATAATAACCAAGCTGACCACCAAGCTTCTGTGGTGGAAATAGACGGTATGATTTTCAACCATCTGGTGTCTGTTTTGATTGACCTTGGTTAAAATTTGAGTTATATAGCCCCTAAATTTTTTGATAAGTGTAAGCTACAACCACGAAAACAAACTAAGCCATGGTTGGTACATTTAGCCACTGGCACCAAAAGAAAGGTGGTAGAGGCCATACTAGCCTGCCAGTTAATGTTGGGTAAATTCCCCACCCAAGAAACCCTTAATGTATTACCCCTGGGATCATATGACCCATTGATTGGTATGGATTGGTTGGCCGCCCATAAAGCCAAATTGGATTGTTACCATAAAACCTTGGAATATGTGAGCAAAAAGGAAAAAGGATAACCCTCCAAGGGATCCGAAAACCAGTCTCGGTGAGACAAATCTCAGCCCTGCAAATGAGAAAGTATTGCCGAAAGGGATGTCCCCTATATGCAATACAGGTGCTAAAAACAATCGAAGGTGCTAAACCTAGCACTGATGGTCACCCTATCCTGAGAGAATACAGAGATGTGTTTCCAGAAGAGGTACCGGGTTTACCTCCGAGAAGAGATATTGACTTCTCGATAGAACTCACACCAGGAGCGGTGTCGGTGTCCAGGACACCCTACCATGAGCACACCTAAGTTAGTTGAACTCAAATTGCAATTGAAAGAAATGATGGATAAGGGCTATATTCGACCCAGCGTGTCCCTGTGGAGAGCACCAGTCTTGTTTGTGAAAAAGAAGGATGGCACCCTTAGACTGTGCATAGATTACAGACAACTTAATAAAGTAACCATAAAGAACAAATACCCCTTGCCCAGGATCGATGATCTATTCGATCATCTGGGAGGTGCATCTATTTTCTCAAATATTGACTTGAGGTCGGGATACCATCAAGTCTGAATTAAGGGTGAAGACATCCATAAAACCACTTTTCGGACATGGTATGGTCACTATGAGTTTGTGGTAGTGCCATTTGGGTTAACCAATGCCCCTTCCACTTTCATGTGCTTAATGAACAATGTACTCAGTAAATTTTTAGATAAATTCGTACTAGTTTTCATTGATGACATATTCATCTACTCTAAGAATAGAGAATAACATGAAGAGCATCTTATACTTGTGCTGCAAGTGCTAAGAGAACATCAACTCTATGCTAAATTTAGCAAATGTGACTTCTTTCAGAAGCAAATACACTACTTGGGACATGTTCTTTCCGAGGAAGGGGTAGTAGTAGATCCTAACAAGATCAGGTCTATCAAAGAATGGCCTACCCCAAAGGATGTCTCAGACATCAGATCCTTTATGGGATTGGCAGGATACTATCGGAGATTTATAAAAGACTTCTCCAAGGTTGGTTGTCCAATCAATGCCCTCCAGAAGAAGGGGACAAAATTCCTGTGGACACAGCAATGTGAAGAAAGATTTCAAACCTTGAAACATCTACTAACCCATGCACCTGTGTTGAAAATCACTGACCCGGAAGCTGACTTCCTTGTGTGCACGGATGCCTGTAAGGAAGGGCTCGGAGGAGTCCTTATGCAGGAAGGAAAGGTGATCTGTTATGAATCCCAAAAATTGAATGAAAACGAGGTCAATTATGCGACTCATGATCTGGAACTAGCTGCCATAGTGCACACCTTAAAAATGTGGAGGCATTATCTTATGGGAAGGAAGTTTGTACTTATGACGGATCACTGTGGATTGCGGTATTTGTTTTATCAACCCAATCTCAATGCTAGACAAGCTAGATAGATGGCCCTCCTTAGAGAATTTGATTTTGAGATCAAACACATTAAAGGGAAAGAGAATTGGGTGGTCGATGCCCTTAGTTGAAGCATGAGAACAATTCACCTGGCAGTGGTGAAAACCTGCGAGACAGATGTCAAGAACAGAGTTAGAAATGCACAAGAAACAACTTCCTTCGTTCAGACTGTGACCCTATACCTACAACAAGAACCCACTGAAGAAAAATATGAAGGCTACCAGATGACCAAGGGAGGTCTTCTCACCTACAGAGATAGACTGTACATTCCCAATTGTGACGACTTGAAGAGGTTCATCATGGATGAACTACATAAAAGACCCTACACTGGTCACCCAAGATACCAGAAAATGATCACTGCCACCCGGAAACAATTGTATTGGCCTGGATTAAAGAAGGACATAGCCAAATATTTGGCCCAATGCATAGAGTTCCAACAGGTTAAAGTAGAACATCAACACCCAAAAAGACTACTACAGCCTTCACCCATCCAAGAATGGAAATGGGAAACCATCTCCATGGATTTTATCACAGGATTGCCAACTTCAACCAAATAGAATGATGCCATTATGGTGGTGGTGGATAAACTAAGCAAGTCTGCTCATTTCATCCCCGTCAAATCAACCTGCAAGGTGATAGATATAGCCCAAGTATTCATGAAAGAGGTGTTCCGACTGCACGGTATGCCAAAAGAGATAATATCTGATAGAGACACCAAATTTACTTCCAATTTCTAGAAATCACTGATGGTGGGTTTAGAGACCAAATTGTTGTTTAGCACTGCCTATCACCCTTAAACCGATGGACAAACAGAAAGAGTGAATCAAGTATTATAGGATATGTTAAGGATGCATGTAATGCCTCAACCCAGGAAATGGGAAGACTACCTACCATTGGTAGAATTTGCCTACAACAACGGCTACCAAGCATCCTTAAAGATGAGTCCCTTTGAGGTCCTCTATGGCAGACCGTGTAATACTCCAGTTAGCTGGAGTAACCCTATAAACATAATTTCTATTGGACCCGACATGTTGAAAGAGATGGAACAACAAGTGACTAAGATAAAACAAAATCTGAAGGTCGCTCAGAACCGACAGAAAAGTTATGTTGATCAAAAGAGAACTCCAAGAGAGTTCGAAATGGGAGACCATGTATATCTCATAATTAAGCCCAGAAGGAGTTCCCTCAAAATGGGAGTCTGTGCCAAATTGGCACCCCGATATTGTGGACCCTTTGAGGTTCTAGATAGAGTTGGACCCGTAGCCTATTGACTAGCACTTCCTCCCACAGTAAAAGCACATAATGTTTTCCATGTTTCATTATTGAAGAAATATGTACATGATGCTAATCATATAATTGAATGGTCTATGATCCAAGTGGAACCGGAGGGAGAATTTCTACAAGAACCCCAATGCATACTTGACAGAAAGGAAACCCCGCTCCGGAACAGAACCATTGCACAGGTCAAGGTGTTGTGGAAACATTTTGGCCCAGATGAGGCTATGTGGGAAATGGAGGATGCCACGAGATAAGCATATCTGATTTTGTTTACTTCTGTACATGCAATACATGTTAGTAGATAAGAACATCGAGGACGATGTTCCTTTTAAGGGGGAGGGAATTGTAACACCCTGTTTCCCCTAGTTTTTAAATATAACTGGACTGGCCAAGGACTATGGAAAATTCATAGGTATGAATATGTGATGTAAATGGACCTTCAGGAAGAGGTCAATGAATGTGAATAACATTTTGGATTTATTGTAGAACTACTGAGAGGGGATGTGTAGAAAAGAGACCACGATGGCGGTGGAAGGCACCTAAAAAGGTGGCGTTAACTTTCACCGAGTATTTATACCGTATTTGGACTCCACTAGCCCGGAGAACCAAAAGCGGCTCGCTGGCCCCAAATTTAATGTCTCATAGACTAGTAGGCGGATGGATTGATGAGGGACGGGATGGTGAACCGCCCGTCTGTAGAGCCATCAGGCCTGACCGCTGTGAGGGTAATCGTGCCACACGCAACCTCGCAAGAGGATAAGGCATATGGCAGAAGTGATTTCAGAGGAAGACATGAGGGGAACTCTGGCATTACACAGAGTGAGTGATAGAAGAGAGGAAGGATTACAACCTTTGCTCCTGGTCACTGGCAGACAGAGAGACGCAGTCTCAACATCATCGTGGTCTCAGCTCGGGGGTAGCTAGTGGTAAATCCATCGGGAGTTGCTACACCTACGGTTGGGTCAAAACGAGCACCCCTCTCAGCAGTTGCACCCACTTCTGGTGTTATTTCTGATAATTATTTTATGTATTGCATCTTGAAATTCATATACTGATATATATACACTCATAGAACTGTGAAATTGTGAATGATTTTAGTGTAAGAATTGTCTGTGCAGTTTTTTGATAATAATTATTGGACATATACTTGTAATAGAGGAATCCATGCATGACTTACGTCGATAAAATGAATCTAATCATGCCTAGGTTGAACTAAGTCAGGCTTCCATCCCGTTCTTGGGAAGCTGTCCACCCTTATCTGTCTCTGGGAATTCCCCGATATAGATCTCTTTACAAAGATTCTCTCCCTGGAAAGGTTTACCAAGAACCTAGAAAAAGGGACTTGAATGGGCAATTCTTAATAACCCTGTACGAGTAGGAATGACCCTCTCAAGGTTCTGAGATAGCAGTGTAGGGATAAATAACAAATCGACGAATGAGATCTTGTCGTATGACCCATAGGCATTCACGACCGTTAGCTTGATGAAAGTAACAAGGGCATTACCTACCTTGCCCCTTTTTCCCTCTATCTTCGTGAACAGTGAGGAAATCAGAATCGTAGATCCTGAGGCCCAGGAGAACAATTGAACCATTGATCTTTCCACATCCATGAAGTAGTGGAAGAATACACAAGTTAGGACAATCAGAGCCGTTGGATCTCATTCAGAAATCTCGTCAGCCGTTGGGTCGAGTTAAGATGCTTGGAGTTTAGTCTCTAGAGTGTGTGCAGGAAGAATGGATCTAGGTCGTTAGATCTTGGCCCATTTATCCGTCAGCCATCAGATCGGACAGGAGTTGCATGAGGGTTACCATTGGGATTCCAGCCATCGACATATTGGGATTCTCGAGGACAAGAAAATCGAGACAATTCACGTCTCAAAACGTCGGGAGGATATCGACTGTCTGTTTGAGGATACACGTGGCGGAGATCGAGGTTTACTATCGGGATTCGGGATATCGACATTCTCGTGGACAAGAGATCGGGGAAGTTCGAAGTAAAAACCCCGAAAAAATCTGAGCCATCTGTTTGGGAGGACATGTGTTAGAAATCTGTAGAGAGTCGGGATATTCTGCATCGGGAAATCGGAGTTTTTGAGACCGTGAGAATTGAGACACCACAATTCTTGAAATCTCGAAGAAATCAGAGCCTTCCATCAGAAGAGGACTCGTGGCAGCCATCGGCGCCATCGGGGAAAGTCTCGAGAGGAAGTTGATGATCGACGCTTTGGGTCATCGGGATATCGGGAATCCTGGGGACAATTTGTTTATGTATTTTGGAATCGTGAAGCTCAAAACCCCGATGAGTCGGAGCCAGCTGTCAGTGTAACAGGAAGCCAGGATTTGAAGGATCGGGAATCCCGTGGGTCAATGCAATTTGGCATTGAAAACCCTGTAGCCCCGACAAGGGATAAGACTGCAGCCATGGGGATAGCGGTCATGTGGGCCAGGAGCCTAGCCAGGAGAGCTAACATGTGAAAGGTGCGTTGGGATTCGAGGGATCGCAAATCTTGAGGATGTGTGCACTTGGACATGAGAAAGTACGAAACCCCGATGAGGAGGTATGGCTGCAGTCATATAGAGGGAGGTCGTATGGACCCAAAGGATTATCCCTAGGGGACTAGTGGAAGTTGGAGTGTGTCGGGAATCGGAGGATCGCGGATCCAAAGGGCATATGCATTTGGACATTAGAAAGCCCGAAACCCTGAAAACCCCGAAATTATCATCAGGAAGGACCATCGTTATGAGCAAAAATCTAGGTAGGTGCATGAAATACCTGTGGATCGGGGATTGGCATTTTGCTGCTACAAGCTTCAGGGATTCTTATTATTGATAAATAAACGAAAAAGTTTGATCTTGGGTAATGGGTATGTTTCATACACCCACCTATATGTTGACGTGGCTGCTTTGGCACTCCTTACTGACATGTGGTGCTTTCTGGATGGTTCTATGTGGCATCACCTAGGGGTGCCACATGGCACTTTTCTATTGGTCCACATGACCCTTGAATGATCCATTGGTGGGTGACACATGGAAGCCTCTGGTGATGCCATGTAGCATGCTGGATTAAAAAACCCATATGATGACTTCAACCTGCCATCTCATCTCTTAACGTCATGATGATGTTAGTAGTATGGATGATGATGTGCCCCCCTGCTGACTGGCGCTACTTCACCGCAACTTTGACGAAGAATATATTTCAAACCGTAACTTTGTTTGACGAGCCATTTGCGTCGTTAGAAATATTGTGACACACTCTTCACGATCATGCCATTTTTAGTGAGTTTTGGGAACTTTGATTTTTTCCCTTTCTCTATCTGTTGGAGCCATTCTGAGCATTTTGAATTGCCTCTATGAGTTATGATTTATTCTTATCCTTCTATGGATCCTTTTTGGATCACTCCTTCCCACTCAGATATTTTTGGACCACCAAAATCTTTCATCAATGAACTGGTAAGTGAGGTAAGAGTCCCCTCACTTTTTCCTTCTCGTTCCACTTTGCCTTGCTTGGATGTCTTCCTTTTAAGCCTACTCGAAGATAATCAACATCACCCCTGCATGAAGTCCCTATCCTCTTGTCCAGGATGATATATTTTAGTATCTCATCCAAGTACTCAGGTGAAAACTCATCAATTGATGGTATTGAAACTTCCTCATATTGATCCATGATCATGGGAGGCTAAAACATTTTCAAGTTCTCAATGTTCACAACTGAGTAAATATTCATAAAAGGTGGAAGATATAGATGAAACACATTGTTACCACTTTTCTCGAAGATATTGAAGGGTCCATAACTAATGGGATTTAATTTATTTCCTTCACCCTTCTATCTCTCCTTGTTGATGTGAAGCCATACCTAGTCCCCAACCTGGAACTAATGATCAACCTTATGCTTCTCATGCCAAGCTTTATATTGTGCTTGACTTTTCTCCAACTATTCCTTGATTACCTGGTGTATATACTGAATCGTCTAGATGAACTTGTGGGCTATGTCCTTTGTTCGTTCTTCATTTACATCGACATCTCTCTTGTACATCAAGTCCAAAGGAACCTTTGGTAGGTACCCAAAACATGTCTCAAAAGGTGAAATCTGAGTGGATGAATGTAAAGCTCAGTTGTACGCATGTTGTACATACAGTATATATTCATCCCATACCTTGGGATGCTTGTTGTAGTAGCCTCGAATAAAAAGTACCATTGTTTGGTTTATTACCTCTGTCTGTCTATTGGTATGTGGATGAAAAGCAGTGCTCCTCTTAAATTTGGTGTCCATCATTATCCATAAGCTATTCCAAAAGTCCCCAAGGAATCGAGTATCTCAATCCTAGATGATAGATGTGGGTAATCCAAAGTGAACCCAAACATGTTGAAAGAAGAGATTAGTAGTTTACTCAACAATGATCTAATTTTTACAGGGTATCAGGGTACACATATTGTTGAACGTATTCACTACAACATACAAATAATCATGACCCCCTTTGGTCATGGGAAAACCCCCTACAAAATCCATGGATATACTTTCCCATGGATGGGATGGAAAAGGAAGTGGTGAGTATAGCCCCGATTTTCTAATAGTGGGCTTACAAGTAGAACACATCACACACCCCTTTACATATTTAGTTACAGTTTGTTTCATTTGAGGCCAGTAACAAAACCTATGCAAATGAGCCATAGTTTTTCCTACCCAAATATTCCTAGACACAAGAGAAGTATGAGCTTCTCATATTACATGGAATCATTCACTTGTAGGAATACATATCTTTCCAAGATGGTAGAGAAACTTTCCCCGCAGACAATAGTTCTTTACCTATGCACCAAGGGTTAGCTTTGTATACACTTCTTTAAAATATTCATTGATGGCATATTTTTATATATAGATATCATGAGATAAAGAAGCATTATTCAAAATAATAGAAGCAGCAATAGGAGGTCTAGAAATCATATCAACTACCTTGTTACTTGTACCCTTTTTGTACTTGATTACCAAGTGAAACTATTGTAGAAAACACATCCACATGTAGTGTCAAGACTGTTGCAATTTGGTCTGTGCTTGAATATACTGTAAGGGTTGGTGATCTGTATGTATGGTGGTTTCCTTCCCTAACAAGTAGTACTTCCATTTCTTTACACTCTGGACTAATGCATATAACTACAACTCTTTATCATATGCAGGATAGTTAACAACAGCTTGGTTAAAAGTTTCAGAGTGGTAACAGATAGGCTTACGATATTTCATTAGTACTGCACCCATGGCGTATTCGATGTAATATGTCTCGATATCAAAAGGATGTTGAAGATTCGACAGTTCTAATACTGGTGCAGTATTGATCTTTCCCTTCAAAGTGTCGAAATATTTTTGTTTCTTTCCTTCCCACTGAAAAGTCTTCTTCACACTAGTTAAGGCATTCAGAGGATCTGCTATGAAGGAGAAGTTGGGAATGAATCTCCTCCAAGATTGGACTGCACCTAAGAAGCTTTGAACTTCAGGTACACTTTTTGGCTTAGGATAATTTACAACTAAATCAACTTCAGAAGGATCAATTTTCAATTGTCCTCCTCCTACAATATGACCTAAGTATATAAGTGCAGTCTTGCCAAATTCACATTTAGACAATTTTACATACAATTTTTCCCTTTGCAAAGTATCCAATACTTGCTTTACATGCCTCACATGCGCATCCCAAGTCCCTCTAAAGCCAAGAATGTCGTCTAAATATACAATCACAAAGTTATCTATGAAAGGCATGAATACATCATTCATCACACGCATGAAAGTTGCCAGAGCATTACAAATCCCAAACAACATAACCAACCACTCAAACAATCCATGTTTGGTTTTAAAGGTAGTTTTCCATGCATCCTATTATACGACTCTGATTTGATATCCACTACGCAAATCCAACTTAGTGAAATAGACAACATTCTTCAATTTATCAAGTAAATCATCTATGCGAGGAAGAGGGTATCGATTTTTCACAATGATTTTATATAAGGCCCGGTAATTGACATACATTCTCCATGTTCCATTTTTCTTTGGAAACATCATGATCAAAGAACCACAGAGAGATGAATTGGGCCTAATGATTCCTTGATCTAATAACCTTTGTACCTGCTTCTTGATCTATGTCATATCTACAACTGACATCCTATTCATTCCCACATTAGGAAGTCGAGAATCCTGTTGAAGATGTATCTCATGTTTGATTTCCCTCTTAGGAGGCAATTCATTTGGTTCCTAAAAAATATCATCATACTTAGAAACAATATCAACTAATTCCTTTTTATGAGATGGATCACACCCTTGGAAAGCGTCGGTTGTCCCGACATCTTTCTCTCTGACGACCATAAGTACATATCTCGTATTAGTGTTTATAAGTCTTTTCATTTGACTTGCACTAAAATGTATCGTATTTACCCTCATGAGGTGAGCTCTAACAATATATTCCACTCCCCCTTTAGTAATGTAGTGTTTTTTCTCATGATGAAAGAAGACTTCTTTTCTATCATAAAGATAAGGACTTCCCAACACTATGCCACATATATCAAGTGGTACAACATCCAAATCCACTTCATCAATCAATTTTGAAGCAATAGCAAATATGATCCTACATTGTTTGGTGACATTAATTTATTTTTTTGTCACATACCCAACCAAGAGGATAAGATTTCGTATGTGGTTTTGTTTCGAGACCCATTTTCTTGACAAGTTCTTCAGATATTAAGTTTACTTGGGAACCCATATCAAATAATGTATCTATATTAGTATGTTTAGATACAACTCTTATATGAAATAACTCATTCCTCGTTTGTTCATCAACATGAGATTCATCATTGGAAATAGAACTAGTATGAAGAGAATATTTACCTTGTACTCCAACCGCTATGATCTTTCCTTCATCTCCTTAATCGGAACCAAGATCTTTTTGTACCATAGCACCGGTATTTGTCTTCCCCTTTCCATCAAATTGTTTCGGTTTCTTTTTCGGATGCAGTTTCCAACAGTGTTCTTCATTGTGACTGCTCTTCTTGCAATGAGTGAAAAATGGTTGTCCTCCTTCTCTCGTCACTGTAGAGGTATTATTTCCCTTCCTTTTAAACTTTTTAAAATTCTTTTGTTGGAAATTGGAAGGTTTCTTTGTGGGATCTTCTTGAACATGTTTTACCCTGTTCTCAAGGTGAGTGGCTAGTACACAAACTTCGTCAAGACTAGTGGATTTAAATAAGAGAAAAGTATGTCAAGTATAACTATGAAGTGTGCCAATATAATTCATTAAAGTTTCATAAGAATCCAGAGGAATTTTTTGTGAAACTTTGTACAATTTGTCCTTACTTTGCCTTAAATGTTTCTATTCCATCATTTCTTTATGTAAATACCCCAATGCATAAAACTGCTTCCTTATTGATGATTTAAATTCTGACCATGAGGAAAGAAGCTTACCACACTTACTTCTGTCCTGAAGCTTTCTCTCCCACCATACGAGAGTGATTCCTTCCAATCGAAGAGAAGCCAGATGCACTTTAACTTGCTCTTCATCAATATGTTGGACACAAAAATACACTTCAACCTGTCGGATCCAATTTTCTAGCGATTACTTCCAACCGAAGAGAATCTAGTTGCACTTTAACTTTCTCTTCATCAATATGTTGGACACGAAAATACACTTCAACCTGTCGGATCCAATTTTCTAGATTTTCAGGATTAGCATCTCCATTAAACATAGGTAAATAATATTTTACATCAACCTTTAATAATGGTATCTTAAAAGAGGCTTTATGGCTAGAATGATGAGAATGTTGAGAGGAAGAAGAACTAGAACTCAAAGGTGAATATGGAGGGTCAGGAGGATCTCCTCTAGCCCCTTGGTTTACCGAAGCATCATCATGTGCATGTTCTTCCTTTTTATTCCCTTTATTCTTCATCCTCTTCTCGTAATATCCATACATTCGCTCAACCATTTATGACATGCGATAAAAGGCCATGTGAAAGTTTTTCTCTTGTTCATCAAGTTTGTCCTCTTCTACCATTTTCTTCCTTCTAGATACATGACCAACTTCAGGATTGAAATTATTAAGAGTTCATTCACCCTGCTTATGCTTGACCCTATTAATCATTCACACTCAATAATTCAAGTCAAAGATGACTTCTATGATACCAACATGATTCGAGATCCTTTCATCATGACTTATAAAGAATTGCATTAAATGAGCATAAATTAAAGTGCACCATCAAAGAAAGGAAAACATAAAAATGAAAATACATAAGCATCATATCTGAACAAAAAAAATTGATAATAGAGTTCGTCCCTGGTGGACTACATCTCTGGGTCCTGCTCTCAAATGGATAGACTCTTTCATTAAATCAGCAAAAGAATTTGGAAAATACATGAATATACCTCATTCTAAAATCAATCTACAAAAATAATGCTCAGTCAAAAAACATACATCACCACTGGATTTGTGGCATCGAATTACCCAAAAATTATTGTCTCCATGCTTCGATCTTACTCTAGCACTCCCAGGCCCAAGAATAATTTTGTCTCAGTTTCCATGCCCTTTACAACCTACAATTATGATAGTCTTGTCTTGAAATCCATCCCCGCAAGTCCGTACAGTCCGCACCTCTCAGTGGCTATGGGCATATTGTACCTTTTAAGTATTGAATACGGGTGTATATACCAAGAAAAATTAGTGGCATGTTTTTTATGGGTGGAGTTGTAAAGGGGTTGGGTATTGTGGAGGTACTGGGGTCGAATCCCACCGGTCTCCAAATTTAAACATTGGTTTGTTATATATGTTGAAATATATTTGTTTCCTGCTAAGTTTATCGGATCTATTATCGATACTTCCACTCACTACTAACATTGGCATGGTCCACCAAATTTTGTGGACCGACCATATTTCTTTTAAAACAAAAATTCGTTCACGAGTCAATATTGGACATTTACGGGCTGCCATGTGTCACTCGATGATTGGGCCACATGGTGACCACTAATATGCCCACCTGTATGTTGATGTGGCTACCTTGTCACTCTATATTGACACATGGCACTTCCTAGGTGGTACCACGTGGCATTGCCTGGGGGTGCCACGTGGCACTTTTATATTGGTCCACATGGACCCTTGAAAATCCCATTAGCGAGTGACAAGTGGTAGCCTATGTTGATGCCACATGGCATGATGACATCAACAATCCATATGATGACATCACCTGACCATGTCAGCTGTTGACATCAGAAGTATAGATGATGATGTGACCCCTTGCCGACTGGCCCTATTTGACTGCAACTTTGACCGCGAATATCTTTCAAACCGTAACTCTGTTTGATGAGCCATTTGAATTGTTAGAAAGCTTGTGACGTGATATTTGTTGGATTACTGAGAGGGGGGTGAATCAGTAATAGAGAAATTTAATCCTTTTTCACCATAAAATGCAAGTGTTATATCACTGTAGCATTATCATCCAATAGTTGCAAAGTAAATAAATAATGAAAAAATGAGCAATCACACACATACACATTACACTAGTGTTTTAAGTGGAAACCTAAAGTGAGAGAAAACAACAGAATGATTTTTCTTATATCTATTTAAGAATTACATTCATTGGAAGCACCAACTTCCTTTATTTTCCAGCTGCAACTCGAAGGAGGCTCCAACCCCTTAGTTTCTTAGGCTACAACTTGAGGGAATCTCCAACTCCCCAATTCTTTGGCTACAACCAGAAGGAGGCTACAACCCCCTATGTTCTCTGGATACAACCGGAAGGCGACTATGACCACATATCCTTTCCCTGTTCAACTTCCATGATGTATAAATAGAATGATGTAACCACTGTCACACTATCACTGTGAGATATACAAATGTAAACCTGTACCAATCAACCTACACCAAACAACCTGTACCAATAACATGAACCATGCATTAACCATGCATCAACCTGTACCTCAAACTGTAATAAAACTATAACATAAACAAGTGCATCAACCATGCACCAACCTATAACAAACAACCTGTAATCAACCTATACCTTAAACAAGTGGATCAACCATGCACCAACATGTACCTCAACCTATACCATCAATGAGTGCATCAACAATGCACCAAACCTGTACGAATAACATGTCACAACAACTTGTCCAAACAACCTATCACAATAACCTGTCTCATCAATATTATCAACCAAATCAGATTTGCTCATAAAAATAAATCACCAAGACATCTCTCAAAGATGTGCATCAACCAAGCATAACACAACAACTCATAATCATCACCAAGATCAATACGTGATTCTAATAATATACAAATACAAGTATGCTACATCATCCATAAACCATGTGTCAACAATACTACTAACAAGGGCCTCCAACCATGTACCAAGTATGTACCAATCATGTATCAACTACTCATCAACTAGGAATCATCAATATGTACCAACATCATCAACTATACACCTCATGTATGTGCCAACTCATCAACTACATGTCTCAACCATGTATCCAACATATACCTCAACCAAAATCCCTCATCAATTTCATCATCCAAATATCATTTGTAAATCTGTAATATATCTGGTGTATATGATCACATACTTGAAAACCTTCCTTAACTTTAACAACAAGAGACTAGAATTTTCATCAAACTTTACTTTAGTCTCACATGACTAGTTTTGGATTAGTCAACAACACTAACTTGAAATAATCATAACTATGTACCTATAATGAATAAATATTTGAAAATAGTATAAATGTTCTTCAATGTGTTTTATGCAATTCTTCCAGGTGTCACTACTTGGAACCTCTCAGAAAAGGATTTATAGAAAAAATGGCATACATTGTTGAATTCTGGCTTATTCTAGAGAGCGAACTTGTAGAATGTTCCCTGCACAAAATATTTGTTGTATGGATATAAAAATTGTACACATACTACTATAGAATGTACTCTAACCAACGCATCTTTTCTTACTGAATTTGGATCTGTTATGAATAATTTATGATGTTTTTACCCGAAACACATGTTTTAGACTAGTTTCAGGACTAGCCACAAACCCTATTTTCCACAGAGTGTAACTCCAAAAATAAAATGAATCACAAGATGAAATTTGTACCATAGCTACTTCGATATGTTTCCTCAATGGCCTCCCAAATTCATGGTCTGAATCATTCTATAAAAAAAGGTATTGTGAAAATGGTGAGATGGCTTGTAAATAACATACCTTAGAAAACATCATCGAAAGAATTTATCCTCCTTTGAATTTCAGCCTTCTTTACTTCACCTTCCCTCTGAAATTAGGCTTAGATATCCTTTGGTTACCTCAATCAGTTGTAGATATTCAATATTCTCAAGTGGGATTAAAATTGGAGAGACTTTCCTCTTATTTTTACTTTCATGTGGCTTCCTCAAGGGGTTACCTTTTAACCATCTTAACCGACTTTCCTTATTTTAGGGTTAACCCACTTCTAACCACTTGTCCACTTAGTAATTTGTCCATTAAATTTATTATTTAAATAATTTATTTTGTATCCACTTTTATTTATAGTACACTCATGGAAAAAACTCCCTTCCCTCCAAAGGGCTGCTCAACCTCCCGATCTAGGATCGTTCAAGTCCTTGAACCCAATGGCTCGTCGGGCTCTTAATGGGAACCAATTTAACTTGTCATAGGTCCTTCTTCCTTTTTGGTGTAGGTTGTGTGGAAACATCAGACTCTCTCCTTAGCCCTTTTCAAATATTAACTCCAATGGATTCTAGCTCTCTATGCTAGGCTTCCCCCTTGATGTGATCACAAACTACAACCGTTGGATGGATTACTTCATGACTTCGTGCTTCGGAGCTTTCACGAGCTGCTTACTCCCTTTTTCCTGATTTCTGAATCAGCGAATCATTCAAGACCAAATCTACGGTCCATGTTGTCCTTACACTCAATGACTAAGATCAAATCGTGAGTTCAGACTTCGCTAGTCCTCTCTTCTCTCAACTCTATCCTTCCTGATTTGTGAATGAGCGAAGTTTTGATTTCTCACCACGTGCCCTATCTCAATGAACAACTAGGATTGCTTCAGCTCCCAGCTCTTTGAGTATTCTCTCCTTGAAGTTTCTTCGAAGGGTTCTTCCTCCGAAATATGTGGATCTCCACCACATGTCCTCTTAGATCCAACGATCCATAATCACTCTTCACTTCTCCCTTCACAAAGTTTGATTTGTTCTCCCTACAACTCTTCCAAAGTCTAAATCCTCGAACTCTTGGGTCTACTTCCACCTGTCTACCTATACGACAGATGATTTTACGGTCTTTGGGACTTCGACAATTCTTTGACTCCCTTGCACCCTTAGCACACTTTTCCATTTTCGATACTTAGGCTATTCTGGAACTTCTTGTTCACTCCTTGTAGAGTTCTGCGCAGACTCTTGTGCGAATTTGCTTGGCTTGAAAACCTTCAAGGTTCCCCATTCCTCTATGTCCTTCAGTGAAATTTCTCATGCCCTCCTGGAATTTTCTCTCTCTCCCTCCTAAGCTTTTAATATGGACTTACAGTCTCCTCGGTGCACTCCTCAAACTCGGCTAAGATTTTCGACGGCTTCTCCCTTATCCTATATGAGCATATTAAGGCATCTCCTTTCCTTTGTCAATACAATCTTGCAAAGCCTTCCTTCCTCAGAGTGTTCAACAACCCTATCTCACCGTGTTTTTCATGTATGCTCTCATACTGGAGCAATTCCCTCCTGGAAGAGTGTCATAGAGTTCTCAGTAACTTTGCATTGTGTTTCATCCTACATAGTCTTCCATTCCAAGGTGCTTAACCACCTTGAAATTTCATTCCAAGTCTGTGAATTAAACTGGTGTTCTCTCTTGGAAAATTCTCTTCTAACTCTATCAAGTTTAGACATGCACTCCTTGCATCATCTCACAGCGTTTCCACACTCTTTCATGCACTCCTTGCACTTAGCCTAGAGAACCAGACTTAATCTGACACACCCACATATATAAATCTTTATCTCTATCCCTGCAGATGATTTCTAACATTCATATACAACTCAAATGCATACAAATTACATTCAACATAAAATATCCATTACATAGAAATTGATAACAGGAAAAACTGTCATTTTCTATTAATGGTAGAATGTTCATTACAATATGGGAGTCTGAGCTATAACTCGGTCTCGACTCTCTGTGTTTGTCTCCCTATATCCTATGCATTTCTCCTATTGGCTTACAATGGGTTTTCATCAAATTCCAACCTCTTCTACCAGACATATTATACAAAGAGTTATACTACAGGGGCTCAACAAGCTTCCCTCCAAGCTAAGCTAGTGGTGTCAAATCACCACTCAAAATGCTTGTCTAATGGGAAAATTACAATGATGGAAATCTACTCCAAATTGGATGTAGATACCTCCTACCGTCAACCACTTAATGGCGATCTTATCTCTGTCTTGTGCGAAGGCACAACCTGGCTCTTCCAACCTGTCAGCATTAATTTTCTTTTATCACGCCTTAGATTCTCGAAGGCAAAATGAGAGGGAAATGCCTATCCCTTGCTTGAATGTGAACCATGCATGTCAATCATCTGACACGTGTTGAGGTGGAGTGATTCTCCTGCATCATACTCCATGGATATGAAAAAATCATGAGCTCATCCTCATGCACTTTCTAGGTTTGTTGAAATCCTCTTGGATCCCAAACTTTCTCCTAGAGATATCTTTCTGCTCCTATGATTTGTTATTGCTCCTCCTGCATCTTTTATCTGGCTCTTGCAGGTTCCTTTTTGTCCAGACTCTCATTTCTAACTCCTCCTTCTGTTGACCCCAACATCAGCTTCCTTATCTCCTCCACCACCTCGTCTAGTTGCTCCATCAACTGGCTCTCCTTTTCTAGACTAGCTTGCTATACGTCTTCCTTGTCAATGGGTAAATCACATCAATATCCCAAGTTATATTCTTTATTTCTTGTGGCCTTAGCTTGCCACGATGTTGCATCTTCCACTCCTATAGGCTTCTCATTACTAGGTCACTTCTCAGTTTTTCCTTTTGATAGGTTTTCTCCTTTCAATTTGTCTTGTGTTGGTTCAATTCCAACTTCCTCCAGCTACTCCTCATGTTGGTATTCAAATCTCTCTTCTAGTGTGTGCTACAACGTTGTGTTCATCTCCTGTTCATCTCCTCGACCGAAATTTCTAAGCAATCCTACTAAATGATCTTCTCCTACAATCTGCATTATTGTCCCCTAGCAGCCATTTTCTGGTTCTGGATCATTCAACCAACCCTCCAGCATCCCCAACTCTTTTTCCCATGGAGTGATCATCTTAATTGTATGCTCTAATTCTTCTATTGGGGAAAACATCAACATCTTCTCCTTATCCTCTTCTATGATCGTCACTTCCAGTTTTCTTTTTGTTGCATCTGTAACACATTCTCTGGCCTCAATCGGTCTATGTGGTAGGAATACTTCAATTCCCCCAATGACCAGAATACTCCCCTGATCCTTCTCCTCTATGGTGGAAGTTTTTAACTTCTCTTCATCTTCATTCAAATGGTCCACAATTTCACGTGAAGTTTCACCTCAGGGAGGTCTTTATTCTACCTCCTCTTCATCTGTCAACACCCCCTAATGTGAACTCTCAGCTGAGCTCACCTCTTCTCCCCTGCCCATTTGGAAATTCAGGATGTTTCCTCTACCCTCTTAGCAGTTTATGAGATCCATCGATCCCTTCTTGTTGCTCACCTGGAAACCCATGAGACCCCTGCCATATCTCTTTCCCTCATCAATGAGGTTTTCAACATACTTCAACCACCTTTTTAACACTTGTTTCTTCCCTTTTGCCAACAAATTTTGAACATGCCACTTAGTTTTCCTCTTCAAAGGCCATTCATACCTCCAGTGCACCATTGCCTCTTGCAACATCTTGAATTCTATCCTCTCCATCTCTGCCCTTATCTCACTGAGATTTTTCTCCACTTCAACTTTTATTTTCTACTGGTGATATTTTCCTTGACCATGTCTATGACCTTCAATAGCCATCTTCACCTCCACCTGCCCCCCTTCATAAGTATGCTTCTTATTCTGCAACTGGGAGAATCTCCAGCTTCTCCTTTGCCTGAAATCTACAAATGACAATTGTGCTCTGATACCACTCCTGTCTTAAACCTCCTTCCCTCCAAATGGATTCTTGACCTCCTGGTCTAGGATTGTTCAATTCCTCAAACCGAATGGCTCATCAGGATCCTGATGGGAATTGGTTTAACCTGTCACAGGTCCTTATTCCTATTTTGCGCAGATTGTGTGGCAACCATGGACCCTCTTCTTAGCGCTCTTCAAATATTAAAGCCAATGAACGCTAGCTTCCCCCTTGCTGTGACCACAGACTACAACCTTGACGCAGTCGCACTCGCAAGCATGTCCGCTCACAGGATCTTCTCTTCTCTACTGGCCCAAAGAACACTAAGGCTCTTCTATTTCCCTATCAGGAAATCTACACCCACAAAAAATATTCGTGGGATCCCCTCTTCACACTCGGGGGATTGGACTTCGCGGTTTTTCCAGGTCAGTGGTCGAGCATTGTAACCTTGAGTCCCCAAGACTCGACGATATTCAATGCTGACCTTTTCCTATAGGGGTTCTCTTTATCGTGACTTCACCGCTCGCGATATCAACCAACTCACTTTACCGACTCTCGACTTCCAATATTCCAAAACCCTGACGCATGCATGGGTTGACTATTCAACAGTCCTTTACTCCATCGACATTTCAGAGTTCACAATATCATGAATCCTAATGTGTATGTTCGGGACTTCTCGCCACGAAACTTCGATATGCTCGTGCCACCTGTCTTCCACTCTGACCCTTGTGGCCCACACTATCCCTTTGACTGTCAGGATATCGCATTTCACGACTTTGCGATCCCCGTTGCAATGTTACGGAGATTTAACACACGAAACCCCGATATGTGAGTTCACGTGTAGATCCAACAGTCCTCGTGACTCGGATCTATGGTTCTGCCCCTCCTGAGCTTTGAACCCTTTGACGCTTCTATGGTAACTTTCCTTCTCCTCCATGAGATCCAATGGCCCACGGAAACTCATGAATTCTCCTCGAAGAATTCTGACCGTCCGTTCCTCCTAATGAAACCTGTGAAATGACTCCAGTGTTCCCTTATCACGGAACTTGTCCACCTGTGCGCAAACTTGCGATGCTTCTTACGAACTTCCAGTCACAGCTTCCCTGCACTGTTCTTCAGCAGAATTCGAAGGCCTATCCTTTCTGAGCTTTGTTGCAACTCTGAGTCCTAGAAAAGACTCCTTGTGCACACTCCTTGCGGCAACCTTCAGACACTCCTCGGTGTTGAAAACCTTCGACCCTACACACTCTTGTAGTAGCAGTATTTCAAATACTATTCTCAGGTTCACAACACTGAAACTTCACTTGTCCTATGCACTCCTTTCACGGCTCATGTGCCTGTCTATAACTCAGAATGAATGAGAGAAAAATCTATCTCTGTCTGAACCCTTTGTCAACGCACTCCTTGCGGACACTTCAACTGCACTCCTTGTAGGAATCGCTTGCTCAGATATAGAAACAATTGAAACTCATTCCTACTTCCTCTCAGACTTCAAACTCAAACATGAAATCATATACACAGCATATAAAGAAAATGTATAACAAGAAGCGAACATTCATGAGCATATCATTCAGCATCAATACACAGAGAACAACACAAACCATGAATTTGAATCAACACTTCTATTAATTCAAATGCCTGTACATGGGTGTTCTTACATAGCTCTCTACATGCTCTTCTCCAATGCTTCATAATAATGCTACATTTTCACAATGAGGGTGTCTATATCTCGTTTCCCTCTTGTGCTCTCAAACAATCTAATCTAGAATTAAATTCTATCTACCTACATTAACTACTTTAAATGCCTTCTACCTACTAAGGATGAGAGCTAAAGGCTCAAGGTCTGATTACAATATACAAGTGCACCTCTTCTTAATGACTTCATTTTAGATCGCGCAACAACTTCAAGGAGATTTCAAAATTTGTGCTGGCACTTGTCCATCTGTCCTTCGCTTCCGCGCTGGCTCGCTTGATGTTGGTGATGCTCCTGCATCATACTCCCTCGCTTGAAAAACTTTCATGGGATCATGTCCATGAGCTCACACATGGTCTATCCATGCTTCTGGATCTCCGCTTCACTCTCCCAGTTGGCATCTTCAACTGGATGGTTCTTCCATTTGACTAGATATTCAAAATATTGCTTTCGCCTAGTCCTCTTGGTCACTCTCTTATCCAGTATGTACTCCATCTGCAGCTTATCGACAATTGGCATTTTATTTCGCCACTGGACCACTGGTTTCTCATTTCTAGTCTCTGCTTCCCCAGCTTTATATGGGTATAAATCAGAGATATTGAATATTGGAGAAATTCCAATCCCATTGGGTAATTCAATCTCGTAAGCATTCTCCCAAAATTTCTTCAAGACCTTGCATGGTCCAATTTTCTTCATCTTCAACTTATTATATGTTCCTCTCGGGAACCTTTCTTTTCTCAAATGTGCCGGAACTAAATCACCAACTTCAAACTAAATTTGTCTTCTATGCTGATCTGCTCTACACTTGTATTCCTGGCTTGAATTCTGCAATCGTTCCTTCACCTAGCTTTGAATTTCTTTCATCGCCTCTGCGAATTCTTCTGCACTAGCGCTCCTAGTCGTAGTCTTTTATGAATCCCTTGGTTCAAAAATTCCTCTCGACTGCATGCCATAGACAATTCGAAATGGACTCTGCCCTGTGCCCCTATTGACCGAATCGTTATAAGCGAATTCTGCCTGTGGTAATGTATTGTCCCACTGGCTGTGGTGCTCTGTCACCAAGATCCTCAGCAAGTCTCCCAGACTTC